>QUSF01000237.1:0-20930 GCA_003676055.1 Chloebia gouldiae | reverse complement strand
TTATGTGTGAACGAGGAATTAGAAAACAGTGGAGCTGCACTCAGGCTGATAATACTGCCTAGTGAAACAGTATTTGGTACTGATACCTTATAAAAAGAGCTTGCACCCTCTTTGCCGAAGTTTTTTGAGTCATCCAGATTCAAAATAATACATGATAATCATATCTTCTTCGATGTCTGGAGGTAATTCCAGAAGTTTTTATTTCTGCTTTTATGGTAATTTCAATTATTCGCTATAGCCTTTAGTGATTATTCTTTCCTTCCTTAGTAGTACATTTCTGTCATCTTTTGAGACATGCAACATGTGCTGGGCTAAATTTCACACAGCTCTAAGATGAAATAAGATGTGCAGAAAATTATCTTAAGGCTAAATCAGTATTATTAAACATTTACCTATAGCAACCCAAAAGTACATGGATTACCTGCTTCTGTTAGTGCCTGTGTTTCTCTCCTGTGGTATGCAAACCACCAAATATTATGGGTTATTCAAAGCAGTGTTTGAATGCTGTAACAGAAGCATATCTGGCAGAAGTGGGCCACAAAGGAGCATGATTAGAGGAATGATTGAAGTTTGGCAAATGTGAAAATCCAGTGATTGGACCTGGAAGCTTTAAACTGCTGTGATTTAGAAAGATAGGTATGAATGTAATTTGAGCTGATGGAATAAACATGGGTCCTCATGAGTTTACCTAATATGTATAGGAGTCTTTGTTCTGTTCCGAGTTCTGCAATTCAGTTTGGAAAGCAATGTTGTTAACTTTTCCCACAAATCTAATCTGAAATTTAAGTGGATTTTTGCTTATTGCAAAGTGTCTGTGGTTTTGTTCATTAGCTTGATTAACAGGATTTGAACTTGATTCTGCTTTCATGCATAGTTGTGGGGTGTCTTTTTGGCAAATGTCTTGATGGCAGCACAGTATTGTGATACATGGTAGATGCATGAAGGTGAGAAATTGAATAAAGTTATTATTTTGATTAGTTTGAACAATACACCACAACATTTCACAGTGTTATTCCCATTTTTTTTCTCTAATGTTTGAGTAGCAAAGCCTCAATTTTATGGAAGCCTGTGATTCTCCTATGTTAGGGCACAACCCCTATATTTTATCTTTGAAATGTCAAAAGTATCTGAGTTTTTGTATATTCGTTTAATAGAACACTCTGACTGTACATTCTTTTAATAGAAATGTATTTTGGGTTAGATTTTAAAAGTTGTTTGAGCACAAAATATAGATGGTCAATCAACTCTTGCTTAACCCTTAATGGCTTTGTTCTGGACTGTTTTTGTCTTGTCCTCTCTTAAACTTTTGCAAACTTGTGCATCCACAATGCCCTTTGACAAGACATTAAACAGTCTTCTCCCATCCTTTGAAGCACCTGCTCCTTTTGCTTACTGAACTATTACTTCATTTGATGGTCTCTAGTTTGTATTGCAGAGGGCATTAGGAAAATGTAATACTCAACATGGTCTCTGGTACTAATGATCTGGTAGACCACCTTTTTGTGATGCATGTTTATTATCATTAGTGATGATACTAATGATACATTAGTATCATTAACTGCAGAAAATACAAATACGGGGCAAGAGCAATCTCTGTTGCCGTTCTAAGGTACTTTTTGAACTATGGCTGCTTGTCCTTCTCTTCTTTGATTTCTGTTTTGCCTCCCCTGGCACGTACATTTTATGAGATTAGGTTTTCTAGGTTGGAAGGTGGTGTAGCTAGTAAGTACAAGTATTAAATCTACCTCAATAAACTCAACTTGTGATAAACTGCAATTCATATTAGGCAGAGAAATAAAAGTTACACTTAAGTAGTACTCCTCAAGATAGTAGGAGAATTAACTTCTAGTCAAGTGGCAGAGGTGAATATTTTGGATTAAAAAGTCTTTACGGGTGGTGCATGATGATGTGGTGCACATTAATGATGTGGTCTTGGTTCTGAACAGTGCATTTTCAGAACATAATTAATAACAAAGCCCTTTTAGAATGTGTGCAAACCAAGTGTGATTGGTACTCTGGGGATGGTCTTAACTGGGAATGATTCAGACTTTAGAAAAGAGTCTTTACAGGTACTGATAGCTCCTTTGAAATCTGAATGTCTCATTAACAAACTGCCATTTCTTTTGCTGAATTTATGCAAAACCTTTGTAGTTGTGAAGAATGAGCAGAAATAATTAAAAGACAAACTACCAGAGAAAGCAAAAATAATTTATGTTGTGGTACAGTAAATTGGATTTTAGGGTTTATGTACACATAAATGTGAAAGCTAAAGCACTCTAAATATATTTCTTCTGAACTGACATTTAATGAGTTTTTAGAGTTACCAACTTACCTTCTTGCTTTAGCAGACATTTTCAAAATTTTTTACAAACCTTTTTAAGGCAAGTTATAAAGAAGTCCTAAAGGATGCTTAGCTTGCAGATTTTCTCCGCATTTAACAAAAACTTGGAGAAATGGTAAAAGAGGTTAAAATTATGAAATACTGGTGTTCAGTTAAACAGGCTTACCTAGACAGTACGCATTTTCTGCTCAGTAGACACAATTAACTCTAGTTTTAGTAACCAGTTAAAGATATTCCTTCGTGAAGATTAACTTGGATATTTTTATTAACAAATAATTTTAGAATCTGCTTTCGTGATGCCTCAGTGTGGAAACCCAAGGCCCTCAAACTCACACCTCAGAATACTGCAGTGCATGCTTTGTTTGGTTAGAGAATATAGTTCACATAACTTTATATATGTGGATGCTTAGAAGTAACTTTTCATTGATTCAAGCTGGTGCAGAAACAGTTTTGCAGTGAAAGAGGGGAGAACTCAGTTGTACTAACTAAAACTTGAAGATCAAAATACATTGTGTTTTTTCAGCTCAGTTCTTGAGCTCTACAACACTCAAAAACAACATTTGAAAATAGGTTACTGAAAATAATTAGAAAATACATTACTGCTTTTGCTTGTTATGTATGCCAGAATTTCTGTAAGCACACTCTGTTGGGACAGCACCTCATAGCTTGATACATTTTTTCATTCATGTTGAGCAGTGGATTATGTGAAAGTAGAATAGTTGTTGTTAACATAATTAGGAAAAAACTGTTTTGCCTTTTAGAAAGGGTTGAACAATTTGATTTGATGAGAAATAATTTAAAATAACACAGTAATGGCATATCTACTAGGTAAAAACTTTAATATGCTTGAATAGTCTTCAAAATCTTTCTTAGTGATGGAATTTACAAAAGTTCTTAGTGATAGTCTCTCAATATATAGCTTCTGTGCATCATCAAGAAATTGTCCTGCCCAAATAGCACTTGCATATTTAGTATCTTTAACTCATCTTAGATTTCAGGTTATTTTAATTTTGTTTGTAATATCACTCTGTGAAATGTGTCAATTAAAAGGGTATGCAGTGGTGTCTTCTGAAAGAAGAGGAAGTAATTCCCCGTATCAGAGCTATGGAAGGGCGTAGAGGACGACCCCCAAATCCGGACAGGCAGCACTCCAGAGAGGAGTCGAGGAGCAGACGCCGCAAAGGCCGACCTCCCAATGTTGGGAGCGCTGAATTTCTGGACAACGCTGACACAAAGCTTCTGAGAAAGCTCCAGGCTCAAGGTAAGAGCTGTGTTTATATTTTCACAAAGAGAGGGTATCAGTGTGTAAAGAGTTAATGTTTCTCCTATGGGAGAGTGATTTGTCTCACTAGAATATTAGTATACAGCATTTTATTTTGGGTATTTATTACATACTGTTATTGAAGACTTTCTGACGATCAGCAAATAGTTTATCAGTGTATAGGTTTTAAAGAAGGAAGTGCATTTGTAAAGACATGTCTAAAGGCTTACTCTATAGTTACTGCACAAGAAGCTGACAGTGTTTTGGGGAGTTCAAGCATGCAGGTCCTGGACCTCAGTCCTTTGAAAAGGACGCTGAATTCAACCTCCAGAAAATCCTTCCTACAACTGTGTTCTATGAGTGTGTCCATAAACAGTTAATTCAAATTTCAGAAATGCTGTCACAGGGTAGTAGAATGCCTCAGGAGGTTATTTATTAACATAAAAATGGCTGACTTCAGGTAGACACAGAAAGGAGGCATGTGACCCAGGTGAGTGTGCTCTTGCTTCATTGTTAAATAATTATTACAAAATTACATGAGGTGACTTCTAAGGAAAACTAATTCCATGCTTTCTGAATAAAATGTTGATTTAGTAGTTTTGAAACAAATGTTTTCTGCTCTAGAAGAAAGAAGAAAATAGTTTTTAAATGAACCAGCATTATTGGTATGATTCTGTCAGTTAATAAATAATTTTTTTCCTCCAAAACCGGTATTTGTTTTATGTAGAAAGTATGCATGTTCATTTGCATTGTTGACACAGTTACTGATACATGATGTGCCATAAATGATCGTTCATCGAAAAATTTTGTAAATGCCAGTGTGTACAAAACAAATCCTCTGTTTGCTCTGTCTTTACAACATGCGAGTGTTTGGAACACGAACTGTATCTGTATTGTTGGACAGCACTGTTTTTATGAGCTTAATATTTCTTTTTGTAACAGAAATAGCTAGGCAAGCAGCACAAATAAAGCTACTGAGAAAGCTTCAGAAGCAGGAACAAGCACGAGCTGCCAAAGAAGCGAAGAAACAGCAAGGTAAGTATTTCTTGTGCAAGGTTGTGCATGCTAGGGGATTATTTTCAGAAGTGTTTATTAAAGTTACCATGTTCTGCTGATATTGTTTGGTTTTTTTTGTTAGCTATTATGGCAGCTGAAGAAAAGCGAAAGCAAAAGGAGCAGATAAAGATAATGAAGCAACAGGTAAACTATGCAATTGCTAAATAAGCTCTTTAAATTATGTTTTAATTATCATTCAATAAGCTGTATTTAAAATATCTAGTACATTACTAAGTATGCTGATTACAAAGTGTATGTTTTAAATCTAGTTTTAAAGAGCACACAGTGTATGTGTCTTAAAATTCTAAACTCCATTAAGTTCACCACTAACCCATGTTCCCAGGTGCCACATCAACACATCTTTCAAATTCCTCTAGGGACAGTGACTCCACAGCTGCCCTGGGCAGCCTGTACCAGAGCTAGACAATCTTTTCCATGAAGAAATAATACCTAATATCCAAGTTAAACCTCCCTTGGTACAATGTGAGGCCATTTCCTCTTCTCCTGTCCCTTGTTCCAGGGAGCAGAGCCTGACCCTCACTTGGCTGCACTCTCTTGTCAGGAAATTCAAGAAAGCGAGAAGGTCCCCCCTGAGCCTCCTTTTTTCCAAGCTGAGCCCCTTTCCCAGCTCCCTCAGCTGTTCCTGGTGCTCCAGCCCTTTCCTCAGCTCTCTTGCCCTTCTGCCCTGGACATACTACATACCCTCAGTGTCTGTATATGATCTCAGCATCCCAGCACTTGGAAAAAGTACTACTATTGGTTTGCCTGTAAGTGACTTGGGAAGAAGACAGAGATGCTGCTTGCCACTGTAGAGAGAAAATTCATGCAGCCAAAGCTCAGTTAAGTTGGAGCTGCCAGAAACGTGGAGGACAACGGAAAAAAGTTTTTTCAAATATATTAATGGCAATCTTGCTTGTGTTTATTAATTAGGAAATGAGGGGCTGAAGAGCAGCTGCAGGAAGGGATCTGGGAATCCTGGTTGATGGCAAGCTGGGTATCAGTCAGCAGTGCCCTGGCACCCAGGAAGGGACATCTTTGCCCTGGAGGGCATCAGGCCCAGCTTCACCAGCCAGGCAGGGAGGGGTGTGTCCCACTCTGCTCTGCACTGGGGTGCCCTCACCTTGAGTTCTGGGGAGTGTTTTGGGCATCCCAATATAAAAAGGGCAGTAAACCATTAGAGACTATCCAGAGAAGGCCATGAGGATGGGGATGGGACTGGACGGGAAGTCTTAAGAGGAGCAGCTGAGGGCACTTGGTTTATTCAGCCTGGAAAAGAAGAGACTGAGGGAAGACTCACTCTGCTCTTCAGCATACTCAGGAGAGGCAGTGGAGGGGCAGCTCCAATCTCTGCTCTGTGACCAGTGACAGGACTTGAGGGAACTACTGGAGCCAAGTCAGGAGGTTTAGGCTAGGTATCAGAATAAAGGTTGACCAGCTCAGAGGGTGGTCAGGCACTGGACAGGCTCCCCAGAAGCAGTGGTCATTGCTCCAAGGCTGCCAGAGCTCCAGGAGCATTTGGACAGAGCTCCCAGGCAGGGGGTGGGGTTGTTGGGGTATCTGTGCAGGGCCGGGAGTTGGGTCGATGATCCTGATGGGTCCCTCCCAGCTCAGCATACTCTATGATTTTGTGACATATTGAGGTGTTTAAAAAAAAACAATAAAAATGTGAAATCCTTTCACATCTTTGAAATTGAGGTATTAAATTCTGACATACTTCTTTTTTTTTTTTTTTTGAGTAGAAACCAGAACTGGTGTTACTGCAGACTACCTTAAATATCCTCTTAATAGATAACAATTCATTCTTGTTGGTAACTGTTTAAATGTTTCATTTTTTTTTTTAAGAAAGTGCTCAGTGGAGTAGATACAGAGCTCGAAGTTGTCACTCTACCATGTATGAGTTACAGTAGAAAAGGCTGAGAGAGCTGGGACTGTTCAGCCTGGAGAAGAGAAGGCTCAGGAGGATCTTGCTAATATTGCTAAGTATCTGAGGGGAGGTTTTAAAGAGGTGACTTCTCTCAGAAGTACCCAGTGACAGGAGGTTCCTTCTGAACATTGGGAAACAATTTGTCACCAAGATGACAGCTGAGAATTGGAGCAGGTGGCCCAGGGAGGCTGTGGAGCCTCCCACACAGATTTTCAACAGCAGCCTGGATGTGGTCCTGGGTAACTGGTTCTAGATGATCCTTCTGGGGCTAGTGGGGGTGTGGACAAGGTGTCTTCCAGATGTCCCTCCCAGCCTCAGTCATTCTGCTCTTTTGTAGATCTTAGCAGTTGCAACGAGGTGTCCACTTCTCAAGGCAACCCATACTTATTAAAGAAAAGGAGCACACTATGATTTTTCAAGTGGTCCTTACATTCCGAGAGGTCCAAGGAGCAAGAATTTTTAAATTGTGAAATACATTAAATCCAGACCGTGTCATCATCATATTCCTTCTTGATGTGTAACCTTATAAAACTCATTATTTCAATGTGCAGAGTACTTTCTTCTCTCATATTTATTGCGATCTCTGCTGAAAACGTTGTTCTGTATTAACTCTAACCTTTATGGAGTTGAGAGTCCTGCATTTTGGCCACAAGAAGCCCCTGCAGTGTTGTTGTGTGGGGTTGGTGTGGCTGGACAATGCCCAGGCAGAAAGGGTCCTGGGGGCACTGGTCAACAGCTGGCTGGACATGAGCCAGCAGTGTGCCCTGGTGACCAAGAAGGCCAGTGGCTCCTGGCCTGGATCAGGAATGGTGTGGCCAGCAGGAGCAGGGAGGTCATTCTCCCCCTGTACCACTGGTGAGGGCACACCTTGAGTGCTGTGTCCAGCTCTGGCCCCTCAGTTTGGGAAGGATGTTGATATGCTGGAGCATGTCCAGAGGAGGGCAACAAGGCTGTTGAGGGGCTTGGAACACAAGTTCTCTGAGGAACAACTGAAGGAGCTGGGGTTGTTTATCCTGGAGAAAAGGAGACTCAGAGGTGACCTGACCACTTTCTGCAGCTTCCTGAAAGGTGGCTGTAGTCTGGTGGGGGTCGGTCTCTGTCACCAGGCAGCAACTGACAGAACCAGGATGCAGTCTTAGGCTGCATCAAGGGAATTATAAGTTGGATAGCAGGAAAAAGTTTTTTACAGAAAGGGTGATAAAGTTCTGGAATGTCTGCCCGGGGAGGTGGTGGAGTCACCATCTCTGGATGTGTTTAAAAAAAGACTGGATGTGGCACTCAGTGCCAGGGTTTAGCTGAGGTGTTAGGGCACGGGTTGGATTCGATGATCTTTAGGGTCTCTTCCAACCCAGTCATTCTGTGGTTCCGTGAGAGAGTGCAGCACATGCTTTTAATTTCTGCACTGTTTTGAAGTATAATGGGGGATAATAGAGATTTAAGGTCCATGCTGTGAGCTTCACATGGAAGCTTCACATGGAAAAAGTTCAGCACTGTCTGAAGAAGGCCTCTGAATTAATTTTCTTGATAAGGTTTTATTATGTTGGGATTCTTAACAGTTTAAGGAGCTGGTAAGATTTGCCTGGAGTTTATTAGACTTCATGTATTAGAGTTCTATGTGTCAGAAAACGTAGTATGTCTTTCTCATCCATGATTGCTCTTCTACTGTTAAATATTTTAGATTATCTTTCTTAGGAGCTTGGTTTTGGTTTCAGTAATTTCTCAATAAAGTATATATGTCACTATGTGTTCTCCAGAGAGTAAAATCTTAGAGTGATCCCTGTTCTAAGAGTCTCAGGCGAGCTCACAAGAAAACATTGTATTCTGTACAGATGGGCTTTACCCTCATTGTTGGGAAAGCGTCTGCTGTTCCAGATAAGTTAATTGAGCTCTTTTTCAGTCATCTGGTCTAGGCCTCCCCCAGCTTGCAGAGCTATTCCATGGTCTGGGTTTTGCTATTAAAACTTTACAGGAAGTCCAGCTGGATGTATGCACTTTTCTTCAAAATGGTCCTTCCTAGTCACTGTGGCTCAGTCAGCTCTTTTGCTATAATTTCAAATAATGTGCTAATGAATTTTTAATAGCTAATTTAACAGACAAACCTATGCAGCACAAGTAGTGTGAAATAATTCCAGTGTTTGCAATGATTACATTTCTCAATGTAATAAGACTGTTCAGATTTTAGGGACTAATTTATGAAGATGAATATATTAGAATATGGTTGCCCAGCATCCACCTGTGGAGTGCATAACTTGATCATTTTCTTCTCACCATGATGAAACATTATTAAACGTGTTGTAGGACCCATGGTTCCTATTCCAATTACTTCTTTTGCTACAGCATGTATACAGTTCCATCACTAAACTACATAATAAGGCTTCCAAAATTAGCATCAATTACCTGAGTGTTAAATATCTGGAGAAACTGCAGTGTACTTAGCTGAGCATGTTGCATGTGGGTGAGTGTTCCTGGCTGACAAAGCATGGGCTTTGAGTTTTGCTGAGCTCAGCTCACTGTGCTGCCTGTGAGACCACAATGGCCTGAGAGAGGCTGCAAGAACTGAAGCACAAAGAGTGCTTGGACAGACCTTGCTATTTCTTGCTCAGAGAGATGACTTCAAAACATCATGTATTTCATGACATAGCTCACCCTTCTGTTCATTCTTAACTAGCTTCACCATTGTCAGCTGGAATTGGAATACTCTAGTTACCTTACTTGGCCATTAATCTGGTCCTCTTGAAGGTGTTAAAAAAATAATAAAAACTTTGACAACTTAAACATGAGCACCCATGCATAACTAGGTGTGGCTTCCTCCACAGTTATACCAGACATCTAATACTAGTAAAATTTCTAAACATATGGGAACAGTTGACTAAAATGGGTGAAACTCAATAACAAAAATGTATAAACTTTGTCATTTTTAAAATGTGAAAGTATATGTGTAAAAAAAGTATAGTATGTAAAAAAAAGTATAATTTCCTTTATATATATTTTTTAAAGAAGTAACTTTCTTACCCTTGTAGGAAAAAATTAAACGAATTCAGCAAATTAGAATGGAGAAAGAACTTCGAGCTCAGCAAATTTTGGAGGTAAAAATAATGACTCAAATATAATTTTTCCATTGCCATTTTAAGATGTTGTATTTTAGTAGTCACACATGTAGTTAGAAGTGTAACTAAATATAGCAGCTCTAACAACCTTATTTCCAAAGGCCAGTTCAAAGATGTGTCTTAAATTGTTTTTCTTAAATGATCAACATAAACTGTGATCCATAATCTTACAAGTATTCACACTCGAGCTCGTGATTTTCTGTGAGAAGTCTTGTGTATACATAAGTTAACAGGAGAGCAATCCCTTTGTTAGAGAAAAGGTTTGCAGTAGTAGGATATTAAAACTCTGTTCTGTATGAAGTGCAGTGGGTTTAAAAATACTATGTCTGTATTAGAGTATACTCTACAGGTTTGCTAGCGTACCAGCAAAGATAGATTGCTAGTTTTCAAGTCTGCATTGACATAAAAATTAATAGTAATCTCTTTGCCATTTCTGTGTGTACTTGCTTTCTTAAAATAGCCAGGTGAAACAGTTTTGAGTGGGACTTGAAATTCTGGTTGAATTTTTTTAAAGTAACTGAAATGTGAATTGATTGATCGTGAAAGCAGCATCAGAGATTTCTTGCAATGTATGGAATAAGTGATGATGTTTTTAACTTTTAAAGATACATTACTTTGCTTCTAGTCAGATTATTTTCAAATTGTGGTTGTGCTGTTGTGTGACCTATTTTGCATGCACAGGCTAAAAAGAAAAAGAAGGAAGAAGCAGCAAATGCCAAATTATTGGAAGCAGAAAAACGAATAAAGGTTAGTTTGGAGGTACACCAAAAACAAGAACTGTGTTATTGTACATAACATATATTGACGTATAAAAGCAATAATTTGGGAGGCTATTCATTGGTAATGAAGCTGTACGTAGAGACAGCAAATAATGACATTTATGTATGATTATAAAAAGGCAGGAAGCATATGCAGAGGAGTTTGTGTATGTGTGGCATACACACACAGATAGACAGAGACAGTACTTTATGTGCCATTACCATGGTTTGCATAACAAAATGTTCGTGCAGTAACATTATTCACGATATTCTTTTATGCACACTGTATTGAAAACCGATGTTGTTTCTGGGCTAGCATAGTCTTTTCTAGGCTGTAATGCATGCAAGACTACAGAACTCTTTTACAAATTCTGGAAAATACAGTGTCTGTATACAAGTACTTCTGCTGCTGCTTCGGCATTCTAGGTGTGTTCTAACATGGAACTCCCAACTCACCAGACTTACTGTCATGTATGCTGTGTATACTTCCCTGTAAATTAAATTCTAACTCAGATGTGCTGTTTTAGTGTGGCAGAGCTGTGAAATTTGGGAAGTAAATTTTGATTGATATTTTTAAAAAATACATTTCTGTTCTTCTGTTGAAGGAGAAAGAGATGAGAAGGCAGCAGGCTGTTCTTCTGAAGCACCAGGTTGGTATAAGTTTGCTTGACCAAAGAGAAAGAATGCCAATTGTCAGCTACTACTTTCAGTTGTATGGGGGGAGTGGAATCCTCAAAATATGTCCTTTTTAAACTTCTGGGTTTGATTTCTGCACAGATTTTCTTTTGCCTTATGATTTTTTGCTTTGCTTTGGTATTGGGGTCTTTTGGGGGATTATGAAGTGGTTTTATGACTTTGTGATTTCTGTTTCATAATGTTGTGCCAACTCTTTCTACCAGGAGTTGGAGAGGCATAGACTAGATATGGTATGGGTATGTTTATTTTTGTACATCTAACACCGCATTGTGATTTGGTTGTGATATGGTTGTCATAGCAATGCATAAAATGTAGCACTGGCTGCTGTCATATTACATACTGCTGCATGGCTTTACAGCACAGTGCATTGCATACATCTGCTTGTCTTGTCTGTTAAGGAAAAAAAGACATGTCTTGAACATGTGTATAAATTGAATGTGGCGATAATTAAATGTGGTTTTTAACCAGGGATCTATGTTACCGATGTCCCAGTGAAAATTTGACTAGTATATAAAATCAGGGATGGATGCAAAATCATTAGGATGGTCACTTGGATGATTTTTGCAAGCCTTGTCCCATTCACTGGGAATAAATTCGGACATTTTAAATGCAGTTTGAATTAAACTGTTATAGAAATCAGGGTGATGTCTTCGCCTTGTAAGATACTGAGGAAATTAGCTTTCAGTTGGTGGTAAATACATAATGTTATTTGTATAGAATGAAATCTTAGAATGTAATCCTAGCCACACCAAATTAGATGATAAAATTCCTATAGCCTTTACTGGGGCGAAGATTTGCTCTTAAGCTGTTAAGCTGAAGGCAAAACCTCTGTACTTAGTGCCTTAGAATACTGCTCATTAATGCATTTGAAGCTACTGACATAATTTACTGAGGGACAGGCATCAGTAAATGCAAGTGTTGTTGCATGTGTATATGCACCACCACTGGCTTGATTGAAACTGATCTAGAGCTGATAAAATTAATTACGTTAATTTATTGCTTGGTTAGAAAAATATTAATATTTGTAATGTTTGAGAAAGACAAGTTTAAAATTTCTGCTGAATTGGCTATTGAAGAAGTAAGTTGCAAGTTCCGTCATAGCAGATGTAAGGTAACTGACCTGTTCCAGCCAACCATTATGCTTTTTGTTCTGCCAGCTTATGAAGGAGCATCACAACTGACCATAAGTAAATCTGTATGCTTCTTTTTTACACTGTCTCCATGTTCATTGCTTTACCTTTTTGCTTTTGATTGTTCTTGTATTTGCTTTCTAAACCTGAACTAAAACATGCACAGACTTGGCCATTCTTGTCCTATATTTAGTATTTACTGTGACTTGTCTATTAATGCTAAATTTGTTACTCTGCTTTTTTACTGATTTGAAAATGTGGTTTAGTTTTGTTCTAATATTACCTGCTTCAATAGGAACGAGAACGGAGAAGACAACATATGATGCTTATGAAAGCCATGGAAGCCCGTAAAAAAGCAGAAGTGAGTATTAGCCCTGAAAGTTTGAAGTTTTCATGGTTTAATTCTGCAGTTATCTGTAGAAGAGCAATGTCTTTTTATGTTATGTATAATTTGATTTGTGTACATTGCAGCAGTAGGACAAGAAACATTAGGCACAAATTGAAATACAGAAAATCCTGTTCAAACTTAAAAAAGCTTTTTGACTTGGAGGGATATGGTTGAACATTGGCACAGATTGCCAGTTTTGAGAGTTCTCTATGTTTTTGAGAGGAAACATAAGTAACATACAAAACTCCTACAATGACTAATTTGCATATTGTTTTACATTTATGTATTTCTATATCCTGAGACATTTTTTATGTCCATATCCTGAAACTTTTATAAATGAAGTGCAGATAATGAAGATACTGAAGTAAGATAACCACCTTAACAAGAAGTAGCTGTTAAGGAAATTGTTAAAACTTATCTCTAGGATGTATTTGCAAATTTCAATAAAAGCGACTGACCAAACCCAAGAAAAACTGAATGATACTTCAGTACAAAGAAATAGAGGAATATAATACCCCAAGCACCCATTCCACTGTTGGAAATCAGGATACCAGACTAAATGGTCATTTAGTCTGATCCACTGCTCTAATTATCTTCTTACTCTAATAGACATAGAACAGTGTTTATTTCAACCAGTAGAAGAAATGTTTAAATAGATTTATGAACCATAGTGCAGCTAAAGTTTTTGGTTTTAATTGTAACTGTAAAATACTGAGTGGGCACATAAATATCCATATATACATTTCTTGTTTTCTTCTGTTGTAGAGTGTTTTGAATTGGCAAAAACAAGTTGTAAGCAATGACGGTTGGCCTTGGGACATTGACATAGGCAAAGATAAAACGCAATAAACCATTTCCAAAAAACAAATCGGACGGTATCAAGTTAGGGATTTTGTGTGCTGCTTTAGTGTATTGTGATTTTTCCATACAAGATATCTCTTATGAACTCTGTATAAAGAGGACCTGCATTGGCAGTACAGAGGATGCTTACACAGCTTTAGAGCAACAAGCAGGTGGGCAGATGGGTAGTTCTGAATGTCAATGCATTTTTTTTTCTTCCAGTGTAAATTTACCGATCCAGATACGTTCTTTGTGTTTAATGTGAGACTCGATGTTGCATAAAATCCACTAAAGACTGTAGTAGTAGAAGTCATGATCTCTGTGCCCTCACAGTGGTTATCCACAGGTGTTGCTAGTGGTCTGGTAATACTCCATATAGACTCAAACAGAAGAATAAAAAGTCATGGGGCCTGCCAGAACTTTACAGAGGAGTCAGTGGTTAATACTGACCTACAAATGCAGCTGAGCCCTGAATTAGTATTGCCCATACTCTCCTTGTGGCAAATACGGTGGTAGTAAATGGCAGAGACTAGAGTGACATCTGAAACGAACAGACTAGAAGGGAGTAGTTCTAAGTAATGGGAGGCATCTTGGCTTGGTTCTTTAGCCCTTCTGGGTCCACAGGTGAAAAGCACCATGCAGCATCTTCAGGTTTGTATTGTATCAGCATGTGTTTGTTTGTACTGACAGTTCTGTGCTCTGAACAGGTGGTGCTGATGTGTGGCAGACTCCATGCATTTTACAGTCGATATTGGTTGCACAGAGGTGTGTGGGCAGTTGTGTCATCAGGACAGTGGATTGGCAGCAGAACCCCTGGGGATGGGAAAGGCCACGGAGCTCTAAGTTCATAGTCAGTCTTGGTGTGTTACAGAGTTGGTGTAGTATTGGTGTGACTCTACTGTGGAGGGTGTTGAAGAGACAGTAGATGCATGGCTTCTCACTTGATGGTGCGTGTGTTCTTTTTGTGCCTATAGGATGTAAAGGACAACGTATTCAGTTTCAGGTTGCATGCAAAATTTATGCTAATTCAAGGCCAGAAGCTACCTGTGTTTGAAAAGATTGGTTGTATTTTAGAAGGTATTAATATCTAGTTTATGTATTATGGGACTTTTAAAGCCTTGTATAGTTCAGAGAGGTTTCTTGTGGTCTCTGCTGTAGCAGGTGCAGATTAACGATACTAGGGTGTAAGCAGAGCCTTTAAAATCAGATGCCTTGCGTGGCAATTCTTTGCCATGTTTTCACTCAGTCATCCTTCTTAAATGGTACTTCAAAGAGTTTTTCTTTGCAAACCTACTTGAAACCCGTGTCTGTGTGGACAGGAGAGAAAAAAGTGAATCTTAGATTGCTTTACTAATTCAGTGATTTTGTTCTAGTTTTCCCCTCCCCTTTAATGCAGGTTCCTTAATTGATGTGGTGATTATTAAGGTTACAGAACTAGTGCTTTTCAAATTCTTAGATTGTTCCTTTTTAAATTTAATATGTCGGGTTTATTTTTTCCCTTTTAATTCTCTTAAGGAAAAAGAGCGGCTAAAACAAGAGAAACGTGATGAAAAAAGATTAAATAAGGAACGTAAACTGGAACAGCGAAGATTGGAATTAGAAATGGCAAAGGAGCTAAAGAAGCCTAATGAAGATATGTGCTTAGCAGACCAGAAGGTAATCACAACAACATAGACTTACTTTCTTGCTTCTTGTTTGCGTATTTTATAATTCAGTCAATAACTTTCTTTTTGCAGCTATATGGAAAGCATTCAAGTTTTAATTGAGGTAATTAGTGAGCTATTCAAAATATATACAAATACAAGAGACTAGAACACTACACAGTAGCGTATGTTTAGGTAATTAAAAGCTTTTTGTTTAAAAGACCCTTGCTTCTCAAAATGTGTGATTGCTTTAAAAAAATTCTTTATTTAAGTTATTTTTACATCAGGAATGTGCATCATGTCTTAATACACAGGCACTATATAGTCATCTAGAGAACTCTTACAAGCTGTTGTTCAAAAAGAATTACTGTCCTGGTCTTACAAGTTCTTAGTTCTTGCCTTGACAAGGATTGGGTTCAAAGTCTGTTCCAGAGAAATCCCTTCCCTTTTCCCCCTAAATAATTTTACACCACCTTTTACAGTAAATTGTAAAGTCTCATAATAGATCCTTACAGTGTCTCCTGGCCAAAAAGGAAGTGTTTCTTAATCTCTTGCCTCCTATAATTTAAACGTGTTTCAGCATTGAGTGGACAAGGGGTGCAGGGTACCTGTTGCCTGTACCTTCCAGCATTGTCATGCTGTAGGTCGGAAGGAAGTGTCAATCAATTTTCCTAGCTGTTATTAAAAATTTTATTTTGAAATATGCTACTGAATCTTTAACTTTTTTTCTTTGCTTTCCAGCCTTTCCCAGAGCTGCCTCGCATCCCAGGCCTTGTTCTTGATGGAAGCACATTTTCAGATTGTCTCATGGTAGTGCAGTTCCTGCGTAACTTTGGTAAAGTTCTTGGCTTTGATGTGACCATAGACGTTCCCTCCCTGAGTGTTCTTCAAGAGGGTTTGCTCAACATAGGGGACAGCATGGGAGAAGTACAGGACTTGCTTGTAAAACTTGTGTCTGCAGCTGTGTGCGATCCTGGACTTGGTACAGGATACAAGGTAAAAAAAAAAATTTCCATACTAAACAGCCTGTAAATTTGAATGCATTCTTCATAATGCATCTCTGACACCTCTCTCATATGGATTTCCTTTGTCTTTCCTAATTCTTTTCTTCAGTGTCATGGTTCTAATGTTACTCCAAAACTTTGTGTCCCATCACATTTTTCAGACATGATAAATTTCTCTGCATTTTCTCTTCACACAAACACGCGTCCCATTTTTATTTGGACCTTTTTTAGAGCACTGTCACAATGATTGCCATGTCTTTTAACTCCTTTCCATCCATTCCTTTGCATTCTTAACTTTATCTTCTCAGTGAATCTTGATATTTCTTTCCCTAAGGTCTGCTGTCAAGGTCACTGCATCAAAACCCCAATTCATTCATGACTCTCTTACTGGCCTTCTTTTTCAAGTCAATACAGCTTTCTTCCACTCTAGAGGACTTCATTGTATCATTATACACAGCAGTATTCATCAACTTTCAGTTGGACCATGCCTTTTTACATGTAATAAATTTAATTATTGTTAATATTATCTCTGCTTTTAAAAACTTAGAGGTGAAGACATTCTAATTTGTTACTGTATTTAAGATTTACATTTGAATGGTTTCAAAGAATAATCTTTTTTGAGGTCCTTATGTAAAATGCAAACAAACCCATACTATCCTCTGTGAAGAATAATATAGCCTACAAAGGAAAATGGTGTTCTTAAAACATGGTTGTTTGAAATGTCTTTGTTCTTTTTAGGCTAAAACTATTCTTGGGGAACACATACTGAACGTTGGTATCAATCGAGATAATGTGTCTGAGATTCTGCAGATTTTCATGGAGGCTCATTGTGGACAAACAGAGCTGACAGAGAGCTTGAAGACAAAAGCTTTTCAGGCACATTCTCCAGCTCAGAAAGCATCAGTACTTGCTTTTCTGGTCAATGAGTTAGCGTGCAGCAAAAGTGTAGTAAGGTAAGATTTTTCCCAAACAGGTGGGTGAAAACAAAATTATAAAAAATGTTGTAGTTCAGAAATACTGTGTATTCACTGTATTCTGTTACAGGAGGACTGCTTATGTTCTTCTTACAATAAGAGCTGAAATTGGTTGAGTTACTGCTTCCTACCTTTATGTACTGTCAATATGATGGAAGAATATAATTTTTCCATGTTTGGTTTGTAATTTTGTTTTCAAAGCTTGAACCAAAGTTTCTCTAGAAATTTTTGGAATAAAAGATGAGGTTGATTGCCAAGAAATTTTCTAGGTATTCTAGGGAATAATTTAGAAGAGTTTTTGAAGGCTTCTGCAGTACACTATTTTCCCTTTTTTCCTTTTGTTTTTGAAGATGTTTTGAAGATGTGTCTTTAGGTAGGGTCATAAGGTGTGGTGGCAAGCTTCATGTATCATTACAGTCATACAAGAAGGTGTATGTTGTTTTTGTGGTCAGTAGTGTATAGCATTTCATAATTTTAAATCCTCCCTATGTTCAACAACTCGTCAAAACCCACCAGTGTGCAATAAAAAGTTAGGAAATGCCATTTTCTGGAATGCCTGTTCTTCCACAGAATGACTGTCTATGGTAAAGTGTTTCATCACCTAACTGAGTGCTGTTTTGTTTCTTGGTGTATTCTGCTGAGTTTGGTCACTGTCCTGCAAAAGTTAATCAGGGTTGTTGCGTAAGGCAAGAATGGAAGAGATGCTTCAGGATTTCTGAAGCTGAAAAATAGCAGAAGTGGGCAGTGCAAGTACTGTGCATCAACTGTTCAAGAAAGTTCATGTGTATCAGTCAAGTTCATCATAGAAAGAAACTTCTCTTGTTGCAGATGACTGTTAGGTCCTATTTATAGAAATGATCACGTAGAACTTGAGTTTCTATATTTTGATCATAGAAACAACTGTAATCTGCTGAATTGCTGAGGCCAGGATGTCTCAGACATGGGCACACAGATGATGACTGCACCAAAGCCCTCTTTTTGGTTCTTCAGTTTCTGCAGTGAAAAGTGAATGTTGGATTGTAGATCCCAGGGATCCTAGGCAGAATACTTCAGATGTACCAGTGGTAACTTTTTTCAGCACACGGCTACATGCTTTGTGACAAAGACATTTGGAGGCTTGACACGGAACTAGAGCTATGAGAAAAAATGTTGAATGCCATGCTTCTTGTGGAAAGAAAGCTGAGTTGATGTTGGGGATAAAGACTGACATAGGTACAGCAGCGTGCTACACTGGCATTCCTAGTATTGTGATCTCCTAGCTTTAAAATTATTTATTTTGAATTTTAACGATATCTCAAAAGACAGTTATTTGTGGGAAAAATGTCTATATGTAAATCTCTATCAGAAAAAAGATATGTAAGTTCACAGTTAATGGATTATTTTCATCTTTGACAGTGAAATTGATAAAAACATTGATTATATGTCAAACTTAAGGAGAGATAAATGGATGGTTGAAGGCAAACTTCGGAAGTAAGTTTCATTTCCTTAAATATTACAATATTTTGCTTTTTTACCTTTGTTCACATACACTGTTATATAGAGAATTGGTTCTAAGCACAAAATCAGTTGATGAAGTTAGATTTACTAAGACATTGGTAATCAAACTGCTTAATTAAGACATATGTGGATCTAGGATGTTGCAACATGAGTCTTTTACAGTCTACTAAAGATGCATGGGATTCAGTGTCGCTTAGAATTGGAGCAAAGTCAAGGCTAATTTTTTATTCTTTGGAGGAAACAAAAAACCTCTAAATTGGAATATTAAAGGAGCCATAAAATTGCTATTGACATAATCAACGTTTATTTGGACCTACCATAATTCCCAGTGTTCATCCTGAAAGGTGTTTTAAGACAATGTGATATTTATGTTATCTTAGTGTTTCTCATCTGTCAATGTCACGTTGTTCCCTATAGCTAGGGATCATATGTAGAATGCAAGCTTTGAGATATTTTTTTGTATTTCTTATATTTCTGTTTAAGGTAAAATTGGAACTTCTTAAGGGTTGTCAGTTTCATATTCACTGTTCTCCCATCCTACAAGACAAAATTCCATACAGCAACCATACTGGCTCCAACCATCAGGAAGCTGGACGGCATAAAGTTAATGAATCACAGGGGGTAAAAACGCATAGCCAGACTCTGCTTTTTTTCTCTTTGTCATCTTTACCTCTTGCTAGGAATGGTAAATCCTTTCTTAGTCCTTGCTTTAGGTACTTTCATTTCTAATCCTTTGTCTCCATTTTTTCCCTTTAATGTATCTCAGAAGGAAGAAGGAAAGAAGTAAAGAAGAAGGACAAGAGAGAGGTAGAGGAAAAAATTAGATCAATAAAAAGACATTCTGTACTAATACTACAAATCCCAGTATGCACAGACAAATGTATTTTAATAATACATTGATACATTCTGATGTATTTTAACCTTTAGGATAACCCAGTTACTTTTTTCCTGCCTTCATCTGTGTCCCCTCTATGGGATATGGTGTAAGAAGTGTTTATGAAGTTCTGATGTAACCAACTTACCATTAGCAAAATGGACCCTTCCCTGTCCTTGTCTTCTTAGGGCCTGCTTAGTCTTCCTCTCCCTCCATCAAACTGTAAGTACTTGTAGACGTAGGATCTTCCCTTTTCCTTATAATCACTCATTTCTTCCCTGTCAAGTAGTGAGCATCATACTCTGAAATCCCAAGCTCCTCCTTCTAGCTACAATAGTTTTTCCATTTCTTGGTTTTTTTTCCCCTCAAGTGTGGATTTCGGGTTCCCATAGTGCAAGTATTGCAGCAGAGCTCAGAAATGTTACTTTTCTGCTTCTTTGAAATCAGTGAGCTTGATTCATCTCTCTCAATCTTTGATGGAAAATTTTTGAGTTTTCTACTTTTGCTGATAAATTTCAAGAAGGTTCTGGAAGAGCCTTCTTCAATCAATTTTAAACAATATTTTCTTCTTTATTATGTCAATTGTGTTCTTCTTAAACCTTTACTACTGTTCTGGGGCTTCTCTGAAATGAAATCTGTACACTTCAGTCTTCTTTTTGCTATTTTTTTCTGCTTCCAGACTTCATTCGTACATGTTATCTTCCCCGTCCATTCACATCTTGTCTAATTTTTAAGCGTCCCAGTCCCAAATTTGCATGGCAATAACTGGTTAGTTGAGTACTCGCTGTGTGATCAGGAATGTGACCTCTTTTCACATGCCTACAGACCTTTATGTGCCCCTCAGCACGTGCCCCTCCTGTGGGAAATATGTAGGGGATGAATAATGGAGGCTGAGGAATGGATTTATTTCATCTCAGCCTGGTAGGCCACTGTTTACTTTTGTTAATCTTCAAACCACTATGTCCAGGTTGGCTACAAGTGTATTGAAGGGGCATGAGAAAGAGTCTATCTGCATCACATGTGTTTGATGAAGGATTTCTTTTTGTGCTTATATTCTCATTTTTCATTACATAAGCTTCTCAGCTGGGGAGGAGGGCAAAAATAATTGCAAAAGGCTGTGTTTGACAGATGCAAATAAGCAACAGTAAAATCCCAGGTTGGAAAATGGAATCACTGTATTTTGTTTTAAGGGATGCATTCTCTCTCACCCCTTTCCCCGCTCTTCCCTCCTTTTCTCCTTCTTCCCTCAAGGATCTTAGTAAGTGTAATGTAGATGGTTGTAAATTTCAGTTCTGAACTGCCTGGACTGTTTCTGCTTAGCTGATGGTCAGTGAGAGGTTGCATCTAATTCCTTCTCTATCACATTTCATTGTGAATCTTGGTACTAATCCCTTTTTTGTAAAAATATATGATTTTTGTAAAAATATGATATGATCA
>QUSF01000236.1:139989-150861 GCA_003676055.1 Chloebia gouldiae | reverse complement strand
ATGGGACAATGAACTCCAAGGTGCCAATGGAGCAGAGCTGATCCCAGGGAGAGCCCCCGGGGGTGCATTTTGGGGCCGTTTTGGGGCATTTGGGTGCAGCCCTGGCTGGGCTCTGGTGCTGCCCAAGGTGGATCCATGAGGAGATCCTTGAATAAATCCCAAATTTATTCTGTAGCTCTGCCCAGCTCTGCTCCAGCTCAGCCTTCACAAGGCGTCAGTTCAGACGTGTGAAGGCATCACTCTGCAGTTGGGATGGATTTTCTCCCTTGCTCAAGAGGAATTTGGGTTCTTAGAGAATCATAAAATCCTAGAATGGGTTGGCAAGGAAAGGATCTTCAAAATCTTCCCGTTCCAACAGGATCCTGAGCTCCACAGCGCATTGCTGATGCCAGGGATCACCTCAGGAAGGGGGAGTTTTGCCGTGGGTTTCAATGGTCTCAGAATTTCAGGATTTCACCACAAACACATGGAGACAAACAGAAAATATTGCTTCTTACTTCTCTGCCCCTCAGTTTTCATCAAAGCAGAGGAGAAAGTTCTGTCTACAGGAACCTGCTGAGAAATCAGGCGGTGCTGAGGGTGCTTAAAGCAGCACTTTTCCAAACATCCATGGAATTATGGAATGGATTTGAGGGACCTCAAATCCCACCCAGTGCCAGCCCTGCCGTGGCAGGGACCCCTCCCACTGCCCCAGGCTGCTCCAGCCCCAGTGTCCAACCTGGCCTTGGGCACTGCCAGGGATCCAGGGGAATCTGGGAATTCCATCCCAGCCCTGCCCACCCTGCCAGGGAACAATTCCCAATTCCCAATCTCCCATCCAGCCCTGCCTTCCTTCACCTTAAAGTCATTCCCTGTGTGCTGTCCCTCCATGCCCTGGAAATTGTCTCTCTCCAGGTTTCCTGGGGCTCACCCTGAGCTCAGCCCAAAGCTTCTCCTGTGCAGGGGAACAATCCCAGCTGTGCCAGCCTTTCCTCCCAGCAGAGCTGCTCCATCCCTCTGCCCATCCTGGAGCCTCCTCTGGGCTCTCTGCAGCAGCTCCAGCTCCTCCTGGGCTGGGGCAGGGCTGGGGCAGCTCTGCAGCTCTCAGGGCTCTCACCTGAGCAGGGCACAGAGACAGAAATGTCACCCACCTGCAGAAAAATTCCCCGTGGCCCTCCTGTCCTTCCCTTATCCCTGCACTGCTGGATCCAGTCCCTGGATGTGTGCAGAGGGCTCCACATCAGTTATTTCACCTCACAGCTCCTTCACAGCACTGCAGAGGTGGAAACAGCAGAATCTGCTTCCAAGAGTGATCCCGAGCTCAGGTTAATGGGAAAGGAAAAGGGCAAACAGGAGCTTTGGGCTGGGGGCAATTCCTCATTTCCTTCTCTGCCTCAGGGTCGGTGCTCCCCTGTTGTGCCTCTGGGGCAAAAATCCAAACCCAAGCCTATCTTGAGTAAAGAAAAACTAAAAATCTAAACCAAACACAATCTCAAGCAAAACAAAGCTCCACGTGATGATGCAGGGCCCTGACTCAGACCAACAAAATAAATTCTATTTCTTCCTCCACACTCCCATGTTAAGCAAGGAAGAACTCCAAGTCAAAGGAAGAACTCCAAAGGAAATAATCCTGCACCAAACAATTTGTAACCATCCTGCAAATCCTTCCTAGGGATTGTGGGGGGTTCCAAGCACAGTTTGTGGGCAGGGACGTGAATCATGGGGACTGTTCATGGTGGGACTACCATGGGAAGTGCTTGCAGGATCCTCTGTGTCTTCCCTTCTCCATGAGCAGTTCTCCAGGCTGGGAATTGTCATTAATGCCTGGAAAAATATAGATCAGAGGGGGTTTGGTGAGGGGATGAGTCTTTACTTGGTTGTCAATCCCAGGGAAGGGAGTAAAAGGCAACAACAGCAGCTCTTGGCATGGGTTGTTAATTTTTCTTGGCGTGGAGTACCTGTCTGAAAAGTTGCTGCAGTGCAGGAAGGAAATTTTTCCAGAGATTAAACTATTATTGTTTCCTGTGGGGCTGTCTTCACTGCATATGAAAAAAAAAAAATAGGAAACAAAAACCAAAGAGCTCTAAGGGCACTTGAAAAGGGATTTGTCTGAATAGCAAAGTTGTTGTGATTCTTCCCCCGCCTCAAAGCACCAGGATTTGGCCAATTTCCTCAGGAAAGTGGCTGATTAGGCCCACGGATTGCTCCAGATATGAAATAGAGGTGATTAATGGTGAACCCTCCATCATAGGAAGCCCAGCGTTGAGCAGAGCTATTTTCAAGGGCAGGGAAGGAAAAGAAGTCATTTGTGTTTTTGCCAAAAGGCTCCGATGTTGAAATGCCTCTTTGTGCTCCTGGCAATTAATGCTGCTGCCTATCAGAGGCTGGGGGATTTTCTGGTTTTACAAGTTGGTTTGAAAAATGGGTTCAATGTGTTGCAGTGTTTACCTAAGAGGATCTTGTGGGATCAAAATGAAATGTTTCCACAAGACCAGTGTTTGCTGCTGTCCCTGAAACCAAGGATGTCGGAAGCTTTTTATGCCCCTTCCCAAGAAAAGGCTCACCTGGATTTTTATCATGCCACTTGATGAGTGTTTGAGGAGATAATTACCTGCCCTGACAAAAAAAAAAAAAACTGCACTGAGCCTTTGAGATATCACTGAACGTTCCAAAACACGAGATTTTTTTAGTCATCTCCTCTCAGACACTTCTTTAGTCCAATCCTTTTTCCCACTAATTTTGGTCCTCGTGTATTCCTTTCATTTTCTGTGTGGTTGGGCAAAATAAACAACACAGGGCATAAGGCGGACTTAAATCTCTCTCTTTTTATTGTTTTTGGTTGGGTTTTTTAGTGTTGCACCCAATCCTTTGTGTAAGCAATCAGAGATTTCCACCTGAAGTCAACCCAGGGCTGAATTTAGGGAAAACACCAGAGGTCTTCCACCAAAATATGGGTGGAAAATGTCTCTGAAAAACCACCTGCAAGCAATACTGTGTTGGGATGATCTACACCAGCAGGACCATCTCTGTGTTGGAAAATAAATCCATAGGTCAAAATCCCAAGGAGGGAATTTCTTTTTCTTTAGGATTTTATCCCTACCACTCCTTTCTCTTATCACACTTTTTCCATTTTTCCACTGCTCCCATTCCCATTTCATTCCCATCATTCCAGTCCATGCAGCCATTTTCCCTGTTCCTCCTCTCACAGCCCCTTACCCATCATCAATCTTTTGCCCCTTTCTCTTTCAGATCCTTTCTGTGTCTCAACCCCATCTTGTATCCTCATTTCATTCTCATTCTCAGATTTTTTGCTCTTTTCCAGCCACAGTCTTTTGTGTCTTTTTGTCTTCTCATAGCCACAGTGGGACAAGCTGCACCCTCAGCACCACCAGAGGTGATGCACAACCCTGAATTTTCAACCTGTATTTTATTCTTAAACATTAGTTTCCTGTGTGCCATCATTGTGAGCACCAGGATGTTTTTAGCACAAGCATTGTTCACAGTAATTATCCAGGAAAATAATCTCTGGACTGATCAAAATTATCCATTCTGACTTGTCATCCACAATTAATTGCACATAGAAATTCCTATTTGAGGGAACAGTTTTCAACTTAAAAGGAAAAGGCTTATTCTACATATTTCTTGTGGTTTTCCTAATCTGTTGATAAATACTGAATTTTAAGAGAAAACTGCCTTGGGAAAAAAAACTGGAAAACAAATATTCCAGAAGAGCTGGATGATCACCTTCCCACTGCCAGAGGTCAGGGATGGGTGGGATATTGGGAACTGGGAATTGTTCCCTGGCAGGGTGGGCAGGGGCTGGGATGGAATTCCCAGATTCTCCTGGATCCCTGGCAGTGCCCAAGGCCAGGTTGAACACTGGGGCTGGAGCAGCCTGGGACAGTGGGAGGCGTCCCTGCCCATGGAAGGGGGTAGGAACAATATGCTTTTTAAGGTCCTCCCAACCCAAACCATTCCATGATTCCATGGTTTCAGTCTCTCCAATTATATCAGCACTTGGAACTCATGGCCCAAGCTGGAAAGCTCACAAAGGGGTTTTGGTTTGGTTTGGCCTTTTAAGAATGAACTCAAAGCTTTGCTTGGCCCTTCACCTTTTCTCCTGCAAATACAAGGCTGGAAGGTTCCCTGCCCGTGGCAGCAGGGTTGGCACTGGATGATCCTTAGGGTCCTTTCCAACCCCAACCATTCCATGACTCCATGATTCATGCTGACAGCAGGACTGGCCGTGCTTTGGTGAGCAGGGGTGGAGCTGACCAAGATTTTGGGAGGCACAAAGTATGAAAGGTCCTTTTCAGGGAATTTGTCACCAGGAAAAGCTGGACTTCTTGGAGGAAGGTCGCAGCAGAGCTGCTCTGTCCCAAAACAATCATGCCATGCAAATGGCAACACATGTTCCCAGAAATTTGAAATACCTGAACTTTGAGCATGGTCTGTGGCCTTTCAACAGTTCCAACACAGCTTTGATTTTCTGGCTTGGACTCCAGGACTGAACTCCAGCATGGAGCAATAAAAATGGGGAAAAAAAAAATATCAGCCTAGCACAGAGCCTGTATTTAGAACTTCCTGGCAGCAGGCAAGGAGCGGGGAGCTGTTTATCCTGACCAAGGATTTCCTTAGGCACTCATGGAAAACATTCCCGCTGTCAGAAGGGGCCATGGTCACACAAAGAGGGACACTCAGGAGTCTGGGATCACTGGGGTGTGACAGGAGCCCGGACAGGAGGAGGATCTGCTGACTTCAAACCGTCTGACGTCCCACAGCGCTGACGACACCGACGACGGCGGCCTGGGAAGAGGGAAAAGGTTGTGGAGTTCGTATTTTCCTGTGGGGAAATGTCATCACCACCCACCCACAAGGCAAATAAAGCCCAGAGCGCGAGAGGCGCACGCAAACTGCGTTTCCAGCGCTGGGGGTTCCGACTGCAGCACAAATGGGAAGTTATTTTTCCTACCCACTGACGTAGGAGGCAAAAAGAATCCAGATTTTCATGATGACCGAGTGGGAAGAGGATGCTCCATAAAATATCCAGAATCCAGTCACAGCCTCAGGATATGGGCAGTGGGAGTTAAGTTTCTTGCTCCTCGTTCAGCTGAATCACAATTAATCCCCAAAGAGAATCACAGAATCACCAAGGTGCGAAGAGCCCCTCAGGATCACCCAGTGCCACCCCAGCCCCACCAGCATCACCCAAACCCTGTCCCCAGGGGCCACATCCAGACTCCTCTGGGACAATTCCAGTGACTCCAAACCTCCCTGGGAGCTCATGCCAAGGTCTGACCACTCTTCCAAGGGAAAAAAAATCTAATATTTAACACCTGGTGCCATTTGAGGCCATTTTCTCTCCTCCTTTGACTTGGGATGTGGCACAAGAAGCCGACCCCACCTCACTCCACCTCCTTTCAGTACTTTAGAGGGAATTTCTGCTCCTGCCCTCAGGAATAACAAGGTATTTGATTTATCAGGCAGCTCCAGCACACCCAGTTTAGGTCTGACCAGAGTCCAGCCTGGGCCTCAGTAAATTTTCTAAATATTACCTTGAAGTTGGTCCATTTTCTCTAAAAAGAAAAAAAAAAATCTGATTTTAAGCCTTGCTTATGCTTCCTGAGACCTTTTCTACCCACTCACATTCCAGGTCTAAAAATTCTCCCAGGAGAGGATTTCCTTGCACAAGGACTCCAATAATCCTTGAGATCCAATCCTGCAAACAAAGGAGATATTTCCATTGTCTGCTGTGCAGCTTGATTTTGGATGAGGGACCAAAATAGCAGCTGCTATAGGTGAAAATATAGAAATAGCTATATTTAGCTTTTTCAGGATAACCTTCTGACCAGTTTCAGCACGTGGAAAAATCTCCAGCAGTCAGCACACACATAATAAATCCCCTCTTTTTTAATATATTATTAGGAATTCTCTAAATGCAGAACAGATGTTGTGACCCTACAGGAGACTGAGGTCTAAAGCAGCTACAAGAGAGCTGCCAGTGGTAACTTATTCTTGTGGAGTTCAAGCAAAAATTGTTATTATTTGGATATTCTGTGAGGAAATCCTCACTGAAGGAAAAGAGAGCAGTGGAAAATGTGTGGCATTCAGGAATAACATAAGGGATTCTGGAATTCAACTCTCTGATTTCCTTGGATTTCATGTTAATAAACATGAATAAAAACAGTTCTAGCTGCCCTAAAACCAGTTCTAGATATCCCAAAACTAGTTCTAGCTGTCCTAAAACCTGTTCTGTCTCCTCCCCAGAACTCTCACCTCACATCATTGTCACAAAGATTTTGGCTAAAGCTATCTCAGCATTGTTGAAGAAACCTATGGAATATCCAGGCCAAGGAGCAGATGAAAAACCCTTCTTTTTTTTTTTTTTTTTTTCCACAGAGGCACCTGGAAATAATTAGAAGGAAAATACAAAGAGAGATCATGTCAAATGTAAACTTTGCCATGCTTGCTCTTCTTGATCACCTGATTAAATTTTATGGTCAACAGACACCAGGAGATGTTGCAGGAAAGAAGATTTCGTTCAGAACCCATTTTCAGACTCTTGGCTGATATTTGCCACCTGTTTCATCCACATGTGGCTGGAAAATAATAAAATCCGCCAAAGTCCCTCGTGGACAAGAGAGGAAGAGTAGAAAAATATGCAATTTTTCACCCCGGTCCAGGACAAGGGAGGAGCCTGTGGGTGTTTTGGCACTGAGCAGATGAATTTGGCACTGAGCCATGTCAGGGGCCTGGACATGGTTCATTTGCATAGCCAAAAATGTTTTCCCAGAATCAAAAAGGTCGGAAAAACCCTTCAGGATCATCCTGTCCCAGCATCACCCCAGCCCCACCATCATGACCCCTAAATTATATCCCAAGTGCCACATCCAGACACCTCCTGAACGCTTCCAGAGTGACTCCACCACCTCCCTGGGCGATTTATTCCAATGCCTGACCACTCCCTCTGTGATTTTTTTATTTTTCTGGTCTGTATTTTTGCAGAGAGTTCCTTAATCCTCTAATTAATGGGGGAGAAGCAGCCCAACATTCACCTGTTGCTTTCCATGCTGAGAAATGTTGGACACATTTCAGGAACACCTCCCGAAATTGCAGCAGAACCTCTGGCTTTGGGAAGCAGATGGTCTCCAGCTCAGGCTGCACTTTGTGCTTGCTCTGATCTCCATTCTCTCTTTGCCAGTTCCATACAAAACCAATTTCTCCTGTATTTCCAATTTTTTTGTTTGTTTTGCTCATCCCCCGCATTTCAATCTGCAGACCTGAACACCTGAGACTTGTGGAGAATCCAGTGGCAATTCCCAGTTTTCCTGCTCCAGTTGGGCATGTGTTTTTTCCTTCTTTCCTCACTTCAAATCCCCCTCTTGGACCTGCGGGCTGGGCTCACCTGGATGTGCCTGTGGAGGTTGGAATTTCTGTCAATTCTCTGCCCTTTTCGCCTTCATGGGGAGTGAGTAAAGGCTTGGATCTTGTGGAACTGTTGTAGACTGATAGAAGGGCACAAAGTTTAATATTAATAATAGATATTATCAATATATTAATATATTAATAATTTATTAGTGGTAGATTAATCACCATTTCTCCATAAAAATGGGGGATCAGTTGTGTAGATGGAGTGTTTCAGGGTAGGTAGTGTCTATTTCAAATCACCATTCTATTTCAATCAATTTCAATTAATTTCATTCAATTCCAATCAATTTCATTTAATTTCAATCAATATCAATTAATTTCATGCAACTCCAATCAATTTAAATACATTTCATTCCATTCCTATAAATTTCAATCCATTTCATCCAATTCCAATCAATTTTAACACGTTTTATTCCATTTCAAATCAGGGAATTAATTTCAAATCCCCACCAGAACTCACAGACGGAATTGGCAAACAACTTCCCACTAAGGCCACCCTATTCCATGATTTTTTCCCCAGATTTTCAGCCCCTCAAAGGAAGGAAAACAGAGTCCAGTTTTAAATTAAACTCCTGTGGAACATCTCCTGTGCACCCTATTAAAAATTTCATTTTCCTGTTTGAATCCTCATTCTTGTGCCAACAGAACGGAAGGAAAACCAGATTGGACCCTAACTGTAGCTACTCCTCATGGATAAAATCCTTTATAAAAGGAGTGGGAGAGATGAATTTAATGACAGGAGAAAAGATGTGGATAAATCAATGGTGGGAGATATAAACTGGTGGCTCTTCCTGGTGTTAATGGGAACTGGGGGATGTCCTGCAGGTATTTAAGATCAGAGCCACAGGAAAACTCAATTTCAGGGACAGTTCCCCATTCTCTTACTGCCTGATTTTCTCTCCTATGCAGAATCCATCGATCCCCTCCCAATTAGCCCTGAGCTACATTTCATCCCTGACTTCGTTTCCCAGGAGTGATTGCTCCTCCCGAAACACCCAGAGCCAGATTCCAAAACCCAGCTGATTTTATTAAATCCCCGTAAATTCAATTTCCCCTGACATTTGCTGTTCATATCTGCTGGGAAGCATTTGGACCTCCATCTTTTTGGAGTTCATGCGGAGTTTAACAATATGAATTCCTTATCAGGGAGAAAAAAAACCTCTGTTCATCGGGGAGAGCCAAGGAGAAGACGAATTAACAGCTATCAAATCCCAGAGGGAAAACAATTTCTGCTGCCAGCTGTCAGAATTCCATCTGAGACAGGAATTTCCCTTTTCTCCCAGGCTCCTGATCCTCGTTTCCTCAGCAAAATCAAGATCTCAGCTCCCACTTCTCTTCCTACAGCAGTCTAAAAGGATATTTTTCTTTATTCCCATGGAAGTGGAGCTGGAATCCTCACCAGAGATATTCCAGAGATAGCACCAGAGATATTCCAGAGATATCACCAGAGATATTCCAAATCCCAGCTCCCACTTCTCTTCCTACAGCAGTGAAAAATGATATTTTCATTTATTCCCATGGAAATGGAGTTGGAATCTTCACCAGAGATATTCCAGAGATAGCACCAGAGATATTCCAAATTCCAGCTCCCACTTCTCTTCCTATGGAAGTAAAAAAGGACATTTTCCTTTATTCCCATGGAAGTGGAGTTGGAATTCTCACCAGAGATATTCCACCTCTTTTCTGAGCTCCAATATTTAGATAAGCAAAGATGGAGCCCTCCTGTGTGAAATGTTATTTTCTTGTCCGCTTTGTAATTTCTTCTTCCAATAAAAAGCCAAGATTTTCCAGGAAAAGCAGAAAAAATAAAAAGCAAACAGCTGATTTCCATTTTCATTGAAGACTTTTCATTAAAAAAAAAAATTGTTTCATCAGAACAAAAGTTTTCCATTAAAAAAAATAAAAAAGAGTTGAATGGAAAAAATCGTTTGTGAGTCCAAATATTTTCCCATTTTAAATAAGTGGGTTTTGACTTATTCTTCTGGGAATTACCAGCACAGATTTAACTGTTCCATTGCCTTCTCAGAATATCCCAGATTTTTTTAACATATCCAAGTCCTACTGCTGAACATTGTAAGCCTTTCCATGATTTTTTTTTTTTGGCCAAATGATTTATTTCTCTTCTTTCTCATTCCTAATTCATAAATTACTCCAGATTTTCTATCTTCTTCTCCAAAGCAATCTTTGTTTCCAAAGTTAGGAAATAAAATCTTATACAATTTTGGTAAATATTAAAAATCACAGTATTTACCAAGCAGCACTCCCTATAAATAGATGAATGGGTAAATTAATAGATAAACTATTTTAATCTGTAATTCCAATGAGAAATAACCATGGATAAAGATCCCACTACAAAATCATTGCAAGGAAATGCTGATTTTTTTAGCAAAAACTCCTGGGAATTTCTGGACTTTGGTAATTATCTGTCAGACTCCATTTTATAAGTATTTATAAATATTTAAAAATATAAATATTTATATTGTTATATTTATTTCTATTTAAATAAGCATAATAAAAATATACTAAAAGTTAAAAGCTTGCCTTAGAGAAATTATAAATGAGAAAAAATGCTGAAATTTGTCTCTACATTTTTTCACCATATTTAATTTTGTTTTTTTTCCTATGCCAGTACTCCAAATTTTCATCTTGCCTGGAGGCAAAAGTCAGCAACCCTGAAGAATGAAACAAAATTGCTTTTTCCTGCAAATATTCCACATAAATAACCACTATTTTTACAAAAAAACATCATTATTTCAGCCTCATCCCATACATTTTACATTAAATAAGAAAATAATTCAAAATTGCAAAGGAAATTTTTTGGCATAGAAGTGATGGAGGTATCCAGACAGGTTTTTTGGATTATTCATAAAAATAATGAGAATCCTCAAGAGAATAACACAGGAGTACTTGAACCTTTTTGCTTAAAAATCTACCCATAAATACCAATTTTTATCACAATAAATGTTAGATGGGCTAAATCGAATGGTTGGGTTATTTATTCCATGTTCTAATAAATTTTATTCCATGGACCTTCCTAAGCTTGCTAAAAAAAATGGGTTTAAATCTAAAAATAGGAGTTGAAAACACCTATAAAAAATGGAAGAACAATAATTCTGCCTGTGTTTTAAACATTTCTTGTTATCTGCTGCAAAAATAATCCCAAAATTGGTTTTTACAAATCATCTTTGAGATGGCAATTTCCCAACTGGCCACCAAATTAATTTCTGGTGTTCAAACAAAGACAGTCAAAAAGTTTTCCCAAATAAATGTTTTTTCATGGCTTCAGCTGGACTGGCAGCAGAACTTGGCTTTGCCAGATAAATATAAATTTAAATAGAAATATTAATTTAAAATATTGATATAAATGTGAAAAATATACCTAACATGTACATAAGTGCAAATACATAAATATAAATATAAATAGAAATAGAAATAGAAATAGAAATAGAAATAGAAATAGAAATA
>QUSF01000236.1:125250-135430 GCA_003676055.1 Chloebia gouldiae | reverse complement strand
AAATAAAATAAAATAAAATAAAATAAAATAAAATAATAAAATAATAAAATAAAATAAAATAAAATAAAATAAAATAAAATAAAATAAAATAAAATAAAATAAACCAAACTAGAATAGAATAGAATAGAATAGAATAGAATAGAATAGAATAGAATAGAATAGAATAGAATAGAATAGAATAGAAATCTGGAAAGGGAAAGAGAAAGGAAGTGACGAGGTCTTGGAACTGACATCATTTGGGATGCCAATTCGTCAGTGAAGAGCAGGAATTTGTGTTTGTAGGGCAGAAATTCTATGAAGAGAGGGAATATAATAAAAGGGAATATAAAACAGGAAAAAATTTTTGATTTAACAATGGAGAAGAGCACAGGTGTTGGACACCTGAAATCTATTTGTGAACCAAAAGCCCAGCTGGAAAAAATACACATCCAGGAATGTCACAATTCCCTGGAATGAGGTAAACCCAAAATTCTGGTTTTTAAAGATTTCTGTGAGTGGTCTGTGAAAGAAGTAAGCCCAGAAAATTGATTGTAATTTGGAGTGTTCTGGAAAGGATATTCCCAAGGGTTTTAATGAAAAACTACTTTTTTCTCTCTTCTAAATAAAATAATGGAAGAGAATTGTTTTTATGGAATTGCCATAAGGTAAGGAATGCTCAGTTCCCTGGAATTTCCTTTAGGAATGCCAGAGGGAAGGTGTTTCCTTGTGTAATTCCACTGCAGAAAAATGGATGTGGAAAGGCATTATTATTCCTTCCAAACCCAGAATTATATTTCCCTCCTAAAATGTGGTTAAAATTAGATTTTGTGGCATTATTTCGCTCCTACCAAAAATCCATCTCAAATCCATCTGACAGGAGATTCAGGCAGCACTTCCTGACCTTCCATTATCTCAGAATCCCATCACAGCCACATGGAAAAAAAACAGTTTGGGTTCAAAAATTAGTTCCCAACAGAATAACGCCTCTCCTGCCATTCAAAAGTGGAATAAAAGAAGGAAAAGATGGAATGCAAAGTTGAGAAATTTGGCTGAAATTTGTCTTCCATGGAGCCTTGCCTGTGTCGCTGCTGGATTTCAGGACAGTTTTATTCCATGTTTTTGGTTGGGTGGTTCCTGATGGAATATTCTGAAGCTGGAATCGGAAGGATGGGCCTTGTGTGGTGATTAAATGTTCACTTCTGCAGAGCTGCTTCAATGGATAATTGTGTTTATGGGTGGGGAGTGTGAGATTAATGAGCTCTTAAATTATTCATCTCCCGGCTCTTGAGTGCTCGTGTTTTGTAAATTATGTGATGGAGTCTTAACTGGCTTTCCAAAAAAAAAAAAAAAGAGTGAGTTTTGGCATTTCTCAGGGGCTTAAATTGTGTCCTAAAATCCTTTATGCAAATAATACTTCCCAAATTATTCCTTTTCAATCACACACAGTCCAGGAAGCGCTAAGAGCTCCTTTGGAGCATCTTATCCTACAGGATCATGGAAAAGTTGGGTTGGAAGAGATCTTAAAGCTCATCCAGTGTCAGCCCTGCCATGGCAGGGTCACTTCCCACTGTCCCAACATCCAACCTGGCCTTGGGCACTGCCAGGGAATTCCATCCCAGCCCCACCCTCCAGGGAAGGATTTTTTCCATGAAAAACTGACCTGTCTGGAGCTTTTACTCTTCCAGGGAAACTCGTCCCCAGACCGAGGAGGGGAATCAGAGATCTCCCACCAAACTCTGGGATCTGCTCCTCAGCTTCTTGCTCTCCATCTCAAGGGTCAAAAACATCCAGGGTTGATGTTTTGCCTTCAAAAATGTCCTTTCATCCCTGATCAAGGGACGCTTTTTATTGGGAATGATCTTTTCCATCTTCCTAAGCTACAACGATCCCACCAGGTTCTAATGGATGGGATCACTCCCAGCTTTGCCCATTTAGGAATTGCTGATTCCCATTTCCTGATTCCCGTCAGGAATTGTTCCCATTTAGGAAATTGCCAGGTTTGATTCCAAAGCATTCAACAGTGTTCAAATCCCCCTTTTCTACAACTTCCAGTTACTTTCCCAAGCAGTGTAAACATTCATGCAGAGTTTTAAACCAAAGGACCAAGAAAATTTGCTTTTTATTTATTTTTCTGAGAGGGTCAAGCTTGTCCTGTGCCACCAATGTCTGGGAATTAGGATTATTCTGGGTAATCCCTTTGTCCCTTAATCTGGATGGAGATGAGCATTTCACAGGCAAAATCCAGGCAATTGCTGAAGAGAAAATTGCACTGAAAACATTTTTCTTTTCCTAAAGAGAGCTCAAGGAGGCACATTTATTTAATAAAATGGAAAATCAATATAATTTTAATTTTAAGAAGTCAGAGCCAATGCCAAGCTGTCCTTTAAGGAAGCTTGATAAGAATTCATGACCCTCTTTTTTTTTTTTCCCTTTGGTAAGAAAAATAAAATTAAAACCAGCATTGATTTAATGATCCTACTCCAACTTTGTTTAGAGCCTGGAAGTTTTGTTCACCATTTTTCCTTCAGTACCTTTGTTTTGCTTGTGTAAAAACTGCTGGATGATCATGAATTTACTGAAGAGCTGGAACATGCATGGAACCCTTCCCTCCCTGGAAACTTGAGGATTGAATCCTCGTGGGCAGTTGATAAAAACAGTGGATATGTTTACATGGCTTGGTGCAGAAAATCAAACACTGGAATTTCAAGGGTCTTGTGGGGCACGTAAAGAGACGATGCCAAGGAATTTTGGCCTTTGGAATGGAAATGCTCTTAAATCTCTGGGATTTTAGCCTGGACAGAGTGATGGCTCTCATGGGTGAGGGGGAACCAGTGCAGGTCTCTGAGTCACAAATGATTTCCAAAAAACCTCCCAAACTGCTTTTGAGACGTTCCCATTTTAACAACCTCAAGGAAAGCCACAGCTGACCCTCATTCTTATTATTTTTAACTGTATTAAAATCAACCAAGCTGATTTTTCCTTGTTCCTGGTATTGAACCACAGAGTGGAAATTATCACACCCAATTAAATCCACATTACTCCTGACCATGGCATCAGACCAAAGAATCCACAGTGACCTTACAGGCCTCAGATTTCAGAATCAGACTTTAAGAGACTTGTTTGATTGTGATAATAAATGAAATCCATGAAGGATTCATGAAAAAATCCATGAAATTCTCAGCCTGGAAAGGAGAAGCTTTGGGCTGAGCTCAGGGTGGCCTTGCAGGGCCTGGAGGAAACCCAGGAAACCTGGAGAGAGACAATTTCCAGGGCATGGAGGGATGGGACACAGGGAATGGCTCCCACTGCCAGAGGGCAGGGCTGGATGGGAGATTGGGAATTGGGAATTGTTCCCTGGCAGGGTGGGCAGGGCTGGGATGGAATTCCCAGATTCCCCTGGATCCCTGGCAGTGCCCAAGGCCAGGTTGGACACTGGGGCTGGAGCAGCCTGGCACAGTGGGAGGTGTCCCTGCCATGGCAGGGGTGGCACTGGGTGGGCTTTGAGGTCCTTTCCAACCCAAACCACTCCATGATTTTGTGATGAAATCTCTGCCGTAGGTAAAATGCCATCATTTTTGTATCCAAATCCAGTCTTTTTAAAAATTAATAAACAGGCAGACCAGTGTGTATTGACTGAAAAATAGATTTCTGAGATAAAAGCACAAATCCAGCCTAAATCTGTCCCTAATGTGTGTGCTTGTGTGGGTCAGCCATGATGTCACTTCTCCAGCACTCTGAGGACACAGCCAGCTCTGGGAATTGTTTATTTTCATCTGCTCCATCAGGATGCAGAGTTTGGAAGTTGGGGAAGTGGCTCTCCCAGTCTTTGCTGGCCTTTCAAGTGGTGCCAGGGTCAGGCTGCCACTGCTACAGTGGCTGGAGTGACCTGAGGGTGTCCCAAAGCGCTTTCCAGGATTTGGAGCAGACTGGTCCCGAGCCCAGAGACCAAAGAAACCATAAAACCCACAAACCCAAAATGAATGGTGTACCTGTGTGAGGGTTTGGTAATTTAAGGGACTTAAAAGTGTGACAAGAAGTCTGTGAATAATTTTCTTTCTCCTGTATTGATGAAGAAAGAGGACTAAGATAGTTTAATTTTTTTTTTTCCTCTTGAGTGTTAATTAAGGAGCTCCTGATTGCTGATAAACTCCCCCTTAGGAAGGAAGTTTGACTCGTGTCCATGAGCCTGTGGGTGAGGGAGTCCTTGATGGAAGTTATTTATACCCACTTGGAACTGGAGGGAGGGGACTTAGAGACATCACAGGAAATTATTTTCTGCTGACATTCCCTGAAAAGTGACACTGTAGAATTTATAACAAACAGGAGAGTGAGAGAATGATGGAATCACAGAAGGTTTGGATTTGGAAGGGAATTGAATCCAATTCCACCCCTGCCATGGCAGGGACACCTCCCACTGTGCCAGGCTGCTCCAGCCCCAGTGTCCAACCTGGCCTTGGGCACTGCCAGGGATCCAGGGGAATCTGGGAATTCCATCCCAGCCCCTGCCCACCCTCCTAAGGAAGGATTTTTCCCAATATCCCACCAAAACCTGTAATTTTTCAGTCTGAAGCCATTCCCTGTGTCCCATCCCTCCATGCCCTGGAAATTGTCTCTCTCCAGGTTTCCTGGGGCTCCTTCAGGCCCTGCAAGGCCACCCTAAGCTCAGCCCAAAGCTTCTCCTGACAATCCTAATTGTCTCAGCAACACATTTGATACAAAAAGTAAGGAAGCAGAACTCTAATTCTTCCCCCCCCCTCCAATCCACCTCCACCATCAACCAGGGCAATGTATCCTAATTTTAATTTAAAAAGAAATTATTTTGTGACCAGCACATTGACATGAGCATTTCTGTGCCCAGTTAATAATGAAATACTATTTTTGGGCTCCATTTTTTTTATGAGGGGATGGAAATACGTGAGAGTGAAAATCCTTTAGAACCTTTGTTAAAATGAGACCCAGGACTGATTTTTTAATCTACCTGACACGTAAGGAATAATCTTCACTCCTTATTATTTTTTGTAATTAATGAGTCCAAAATGAGATATCCCAGTGCTTCCCAAAGCCATGTCCTTCCAGAAGCCTTCCAGAGGGAAAAATTCCTGCCTGTAGGTATTTTTCCTATATTAAAAGCATTCCCTTTGTCCATAGAACTTCCAGGAATGCCAGCCAGGGAAGTGCAGCTGGGCCTGGATGCAGATGGAACACACCCACATGTGCTGGTTCTACCCTGGGCTCTAGGATGTCTCCTGGGCTTAAATATCCATTGACTTTGAAATTTGTGGAAGCAGGCAGATTTTTGCAGCCCTGAATGTGATAGAATGGCAGGGATTTGAGAGCTGTCAGCCCTTTTGGTGCAATTTAATCCAGGCTGGTTAAAAGGAGCAATAGGAAATCTATGGGAGCAGTTTCCAGCTGTCAGCTCCAATTTGCCAGGACAGCCCCTGATGATGCCAGGCTGAGCAGCAACGAAAGGGAAATTTGAATTCCTGGGCTCTCCCCCTGGAAAAATGCTGGGAGAAACACCCAGAGCTCCAGCAGAAAAATTCTGTGGACCCCGGAAGGATGGGAGAGAACAGAGCTAGCAGTGAAAGGGATTTCATGGGAATTGGTGCTTCTGGCTCCATGTCCTCCCTGAAAATGGATAAACCTCTGGAAAACCCCTGTGTAGAATCCCAGAATTATTTGGGATGGAAAGGATCATAAAGCTCATCCCAGCGCCACCCCTGCCATGGCAGGGACACCTCCCACTGTCCCAGGCTGCTCCAACCTGGCCTTGGGCACTGCCAGGGATCCAGGGGAATCTGGGAATTCTATCCCAGCCCCTGCCCGCCCTGCCAGGGAACAATTCCCAATCTCCCACCCAGCCCTGCCCTCTGGCAGTGGGAGCCATTCCCTGGCTCCTGTCCCTCCATCCTTGTCCCCAGTCCCTCTGCAGCTCTCCTGGAGCCCCTCCAGGCCCTGGCAGGGCTCTGAGCTCTCCCTGGAGCTTCTCCTCTCCAGGTGAGCACCCCCAGCTCTCCTAGCCTCCAGAGCAGAGGGCTTCCAACCCTCACATCAACTTTGTGGCCTGCCCTGGAGTTTTTCCAACATTTCCATGTTTTTCTCCTTTGCCCCAGGATCATTCTCACGTGGCAGTGCCAACCACCTTGCCCCCTCTTCCCATTTTCACATTGCTTCATCTCTTCCCCTTTAGATCAAACAGACTTTACAATTTGTGCCTCCCACCTTCAACCAGCTCCTAAAAATACTGGGAATTGCTCAGGCCCTACACCGTGGCCCAGGGGCCAGGCTCTGTTCCTAACGAGCTCCTTTCCTTCCATGAACCTGAAGGATTGAATTCCCTACAGCACTGCAGGAATTATTTTTCCATAAGCAGGGAGCAGAGTGCCCATCATTCATTTTCCTGGCTGAAGGGGCACTCGAATGCCAGGCTGCTTTTTCTCCATTAGTCCCAGCCTGCCACAGCCAACTGTAAAGCCAGGCTTTGGCACACCTTATAAAATGACAATACATTTATGCAATTGAATGCCTGAGCAGTAATTCAATCAAGGCAGTTCTGCTGCTGGTCATAAACTACTTAAGCTGTTTGAGTCTCAGCTTAAGACATCAACAGAGGGCCTTGATTGAATTGCAGCCTCAGATTTACCTTCTATTATTCAAGGCTACCTCTCTGTGTGGTGAAACATTGATATGATGAGTAAATCTTGAACTGCTACCAAAATAAACTGGGTTGCTTGCTGGGTGGAATATTCTGATGCTGATGTTGAGGGAAGTTTTAGCTCAGGTTTTGGGCAAGTCCTGTAGGAGCAGAGTAATTTGCAGAGTTCCTGTGATGCAGCATTTATAAAGGCAGGGAATAGCTTCCACCAGGCCAAAGAATTTGGGAAAAAAAAAAAAATGATTTGTCGTGTCCAAGACGCCTTTGAGGCCTGACAAAGACCAAGGTATTGTAAATGCAGGTGAAACCAGTGGGAAGAAATGCTGATGTCCAACTCCAGCTCAGAAGGATGAATGATTTCATTATTATAACTATGCTATAATGCATTAATATACTGTTTAAAGGATATACTAAAACTACAAACCTACTTCTCTAACTACCATATTTAACTACAACTGGTGACCCTCTCTGAGAGCCCAGCCCCAGGGGGGTTGGATTGGCCATCAGGCTCAAACAATCCTCACCAGAATCCAACCAAGCCATCACCCCAGGGAAACAATTCTCCAAACAATTCCACATGGGAAAACAAGGATCAGAAATAGAAATTGTTTTATCTTTCTTCTCTCTGTGCTGCTCTGTGAAAGATCCTGAGAGAGAGAAGAATGTGCCTGGCACACCAAGGAGCAATGAAATTACTCAAAGTAGGTTGGACGATCTCAGGGGTCTTTTCCAACCTAAATTCTGGAATTGTGTGGGTTCAAGTAGGCAGTGGCAGCCCTGAGTGTAACTGAAGTGCCACAGCTCGGGAGAAAAGCTCCCGTCCTCAGCTGAGGAGACACCAACACCTGTCTGGAGCCCACAGAGTGCAGCATGATTATTGTTGCTGTTTTTAATGATGGGATGGGACTATTTCAAGTTGAGAATGATTTCTTGTTTTGACAAATATCCGTCTCAGAGGCTGTGAGATTTTAGAGTGGCAAGCATTCGGCCATAGCTCAAAGTAGTCACAAGTTTCTTCATTACAGGGCAATATAGAATTTTCTAACCCAGTAAACAGTTGCTACAGGATTTATTTTGCTTTTCTAACTTATTTCCTCCACTTATTTCTACTGCAGATACTTTTATTTAATGGGTTTGTAATTCTCATGCACACAAATGCTTCTGTTATAACTCCTAAACTCTTAGCTTATTCTATACAACCACACCCTACATTATCAACCCTTCACCATTTTATCAGCAGTTTCTCACTGACTTAAGGTACATTCTCACTTACAACTACAGAAATTTATGATTTTTCTGCTTAATATCTGTGTATTGTATTTTTCCATTAATCTAAGCTTCTTCTAAGGCTGTAGATAAAATCTTCTGGGGAAGTTTTTGTTTTTCTGATTCCCACACCACATTTCCCAGGATTAATTTTACCTCCCAGTTATTAATTTTGCCTTCCTAGTTTCTGTCATTTGAAGGTGTGATCCAGGCCTTCTCTGAGGATTAGACCTGAAGCAACCACCAGCAGGAAATGTTTTCCTTGAAGATCTTCCTGGCTGGCTGTGGAAGTTCTGGAACAAAATTTGGTTTCACCTATGTCTTCCTCATGGGAATAATTGGTGTAAATGGCAAAATAAATAGCACTGGGGGATTTGTGGAAGAACCAGAAACTTGGGCACATCTGCTAGGAGGAGAAATTTATTTTAGGGGGTTTTATTTGATTGGTTGGGGTTTTTTTTGTTTGTTTGTTTTTGGTTTTGTTGTTTTTTTGGGGGTTTTTGGGTTTTTTTTGGGGGGGTGGTTGAATTTTTGGTTTGTTTTATTTTTTGGATTTTTTTTGGTGGGAATTTATTGCATCACCCACCCCATTCCTGAGGACTGCTCTCATTTCAAGGCTTCTCCATCAGCACAGAGGGTGGAATTGGCCCTGACAAGAATCCAGTGGCCTCCTTGGTGTAGATCTCTGCTCACAACCCCATCCACATCCACCCCAATTCCCAGAGAAGGTGCACGTCAGGACAAGCTGTGGTCTAGCCAGGAAAAAAGGGAAAAAATTGATTTTCTCTGCTCCCAGAAGAGCAGTGTTCATCCAGAGAGCTCCCGAGCCTGAGAGAAAGAACACAGACATCTCCAAGCGTGGATTTGGACAGAAAACTTGATATGGCCCCGAGGATTTCGGCTTCCGGTGCCTCGGATGGAGCTGGGAATTACAGCAATATTTATTGCCAAATATAGATTCACAAATCCAGCTGCTCCCACTGCAATGGGAAAGAGCCTGGGGGACTCTACCTTAAATTTTGTCCCCAAAATCTGAGTCCTGCACAAAAGCCCCGCCAAAAAAAAAAAAAAACCACCCCATGGATGTGAAGAACTCTGCTCAGAGCTTTTCCTGGGTATAAATCACCACCATTTCTCACTTAAATATCAGCAGATCTCAAGCACCTCTCAGGCTCTGACACACAGAACCTTCAAGCTGCCTCAATATTTATTTTTCAGAGGAAATTCAGCAGAAGAGCTGCAGCACTGGGGCTTTTTTTTTTTCTTCCAGTCTACAATCTTCAGAAAAAAACCCACATAACAGAAAATGGAATATTGTGAGCAGCCCACATAATTACTCATGATAGATAACTGGTATTAAAAATTAAACATAAATTATTGGAGGCATTACAGTGTTGGCACAGGATGAAAAAGGTGCTTCATATTCCTGAAAGGTTGAGCTAACTGCCTGAAAGTTTGGCTCCATAGAAAAGAGACTAGGCTAGATAAATGGAAAGCATTTATTGTTTGAAATATGGATTTTAATATAGCCCAGCACAACCCCAAAACATCAGTCCTTTTCAATAGGGTTAAAGGAAGATGGATCTTGCAGATTAAAGCAGTCAGGAAGATGCTCTTTGGCAGGGAGAAGGAGGAAAGGAGGCTCCTTGGAGTCACTCCATGTCTTTGGAGGAGGAATCTTCACTGTTTTATTGGGCTCCACGGAGCCCTGCCCAGCTGGATTGTCTGGGAGCACTGGCACAGCTGATGGCTTGGCATGGGAATGCCCATCCCAGCCCTGAGGGCAGCCAGAGGGGGAAAAACCCTGAGGTGGGAGTGCAACAAAACTCCCTCCAGGCAGATCCACCTTTTCTGGATGAGGAGAGAGGGTACAATTCTCTGTGGGTTTATAAAGTTCTGTCAATGACGTAGAAAATCGTGGAGCATCTTTATCTTAGGTTGGAAATGGGGGCGTGAGTTCTGTTTCCATCTGTGAAAGGAGGAGCAGTTCTCTGCTGTTCACTGGGCAGTTTTTTCTTTATCTCTCCCACAGCCAATCCTCCCTCCAGGAGATCTCTGCTGTTCATGGGCCATTAATTATTAATTATCTTCTGTTCATGGCCACTGAGTGTCCCTGCATGGCTGAGAAAATTCCATCATCCATGGGGAGATGCTCTGCCCAGGGGAGGAGCCAAGAATTCCTACTTGGATCCAATCTGACCTGGGAACAGCACAGCAGCCTCTGCCCCCTGCATTCCCAGAGGAGCAGCTTTCTTCCCCCTGCATTCCCAGAGGAGC
>QUSF01000236.1:86104-101008 GCA_003676055.1 Chloebia gouldiae | reverse complement strand
GGTTAAAAGTGAAAATAATTGAGGTGTCATTTCTTAATTGGACAGTTTATCCTTAAAAATCTTGTAGAGAGAAATGCATCACCATTTTTTACCTTGTTAGAGTAAAAAACCCTGCAGAACTCAGGGTTTGTGAGACTGTGACAGAGATAAGAACTGATAAACATCTGAGTCCAAACAAAAAATACCATTCAGGATTTAATCCCAACCTTGGCAGAAAAGAAGCAAAGCATCCATTACTGAACCTCGAGGCAACCAAAGATTTTCAAGAGGATTTTCACCCCCAGTGAATATTCAGGTGATTTAAAATAGGCCTGGGTTTGACCCAAAGCATTGAGCAACATTTCAGCAAAGGATATGAGCATTCAAACTTTGCTCCTGTAGTTAATCCAAAACTATTTCCATAAATTCTCTACTCCGCACTGACTAATTTTTAACAATTGTTCTGATATTTTTCCTGAATTTTTTTTTCTTCATCCCCATCTTGAAATTAAATTTAAGGCTGAGAGTTCAACAATGGGGGTGAAATTAAATTCACTTTTGCACAGTGCTGTTGATTAATTATTATCCACTGAAAACCTCCACGGATTCCAAGGTGTGTCACTCCTCTACCGAGTGAGGATATGGGAAAAATTCCAAGAAAAAGGCAGGTCCAGGAGTTAAATCAAAGCTGTAAATTCAATATTAGGGGAGTCACAAAACAGGAGGCTGAGCTTTGCTCAGACATTGACTGAGATCCTGAGCTTTGACTGAGATTTCAGGTTTTTTTCTGGGAATAACAGAATTTTATCCCTACAGGTGTCTGATCAGGGAAAGGCAATCATCTTTTTGTTTTCCCTAAGGAATAGTCAGATGAAAGATGATTTTTTTTTAATGTGCCCTATGTGCATTATCCCTAAATTCTCTCAAAACCCAGGGCATTCCTATAAAATCCCCCCCCCCTTTTTTTTAAGCAGCAATCAGGACTTAAAGAGACTGCTGAGTATATTTAATTAATATATATTTAATAGTATTGTATTATATCATAATCTGTAGATTAAAGTATCTATTAAAATATATTATATTTATTGTATATTATCATAGATAATACAGACTATATTGAAAATATTTTATTATAATAGGATATGGTTATATATAATGTGTAATAAATTATATCATATACTATTTAATGTATATTATTCTATTTTAGTATGAATATATATTTGATATTGATTAATTTATATAACTAATTATTTTCATCTGCTTTTACCCAGCAGTTTCTACTCTAGGATATTAAACATGATTTTTTTGGGGGAAGCCACTGAGGAGGAATCCCAGGAGGAAACACTGATTATCCAAGAGCCTGGGGGGAAGGGGAAAATTCCCTTGGTCCCACTGTAGAGCCAGGGCAAGGTCGTGCCTAAATCCTCATTTTTTACAGGGAAAATGGGATTTTCCTAAATATCTAAAGTGCTAGAAAAATTAAAAATCAAGTCTGGGGCAACAGAAAAACCTACTTTGCTCTGTAGAGTCCATGAATAGGGAAGGGTTTATCCTGAAATGAAGGAAGTGGGGGCTGGTTTATCCATGGAATTAATAAATCGGGTGAAATCTGTCTTTGCGTGGTTATGGAGAAAAATGTTCTTTTCTTACCTATAAAATCCTCAAAGCCACTGCTAACACAGACATGCAGCATCATCTAGTGACCACAGCAGGGTAAGGCAGGAAAAATTGGGGAATGAGCTCCTATACACAGATTTAAGCCTAAGGATAAGATAGAAAAATTGGATTTTATTCCCTTGTTTCATCAAGATTTTGTTCCAGCTTAAAATTAACACGTTCCTACAAAAAATCCACTCGATGGAAAATCTCTCTCCCTAAAAAAAACATTTAAAAAAATGTTTCCCTGATCCCGCACACAACAAAAATGGTCAAAAAGGGAATGTGAAATTCTTGGAAATTGTTGCTGTATTTAATACAAAATCTGAATTTCACACCTTGCTTTTAAGCACATGTAAAATCATTGAGATCACGGTACAGAGTGAGAACTATTTGTGTCTTTATTTAAGGGTTCAGAAATCAGTCTAAAACCTAGTAAAACCCAGGAAATGAGCTGTTTTAATTAATAATTCTATTTAACAATTGGTGTCTGCCCTGTCTGAGTGGATGAAGTTCTACTTCAGCAGGATTAATTATTCCTTATTTTTTTCACTTTTAAATATTGCTTTTATTTCATGGAAAAAGCCAACAAAGGCAGAATATTTCCATCTGTTTTTTTTTTAACCACTTCCATGCTCCAGCTGCTTCCCAGATGATTTTTATCAGGGAACCACGGGGCAAAATTCATAATTCCATGGGTAAACAAATTACAGGCAAAGAGACCAAAGTGGCAAATCTGTGGCTGTGGACATGAGCAAATTCAGATCTAAACCCTGATAATTTGGAATGTGATCCACATCCACAAATCTTGGAAAAATTCCTCCCAGCCATGACGGGAGGGAAGTTTGGAGCAGAGTTGTCCTTCTTGGGTCCCACCCCACGTGTAGGACTCGGAGTTCAGGGAGGAATTCTGCAGGAATTGGCAGATTTGGGGCTTTGGGAGAGGTTTTGGTGGTGGGACTGGCAGTTTTCTTCATGCTCAATGATTTTAGGGCTCTTTCCCAAATTTGTGGTTCTGTGATTCTCTGAATCAGCTGGGTTTGGACAGGGATCACCTCCCAAGGATGCTCTTCCAGAAGGAACCTGGGCACAGGGAGTGAGTCCTGAGGGGACAGAGTTAAAATCAGAAGGGGAAGGCAGAGGGAACGAGACCAGGAATAATAAAATCTGGATTTGGGTTGGGAGGGAATTTAAAGCTCATCCCATCCCACCTCTGCCATGGCAGGGACACCTCCCACTGCCCCAGGCTGCTCCAGCCCCAGTGTCCAACCTGGCCTTGGGCACTGCCAGGGATCCAGGGGCAGCCATAGCTGCTCTGGGAAATCATTTCCAGGGCCTCCCCATCCTCACAGCCAGGAATTTTTTTCCCAATATCCAAAATAATTCTATTTATGTCAATTTGAGGCCATTCCCTGTGCCCTGTCCCTCCATGCCCTGGAAATTGTCTCTCTCCAGGTTTCCTGGGGCTCCTTCAGGCCCTGCAAGGCCACCCTGAGCTCAGCCCAAAGCTTCTCCTGTGCAGGGGAACAATCCCAGCTGTGCCAGCCTTTCCTCCCAGCAGAGCTGCTCCATCCCTCTGCCCATCCTGGCTCCAAACTCCCTCCATCCACCAAGGGTTTCATGCCAATCATCCTCCCTGATTTCTTCAAATGATGCTCCAGGAGTCTCAACAGGTGAATGTTTAATCCCATCATTTCCTATTTTATGGATAATTTTCCCTCCCAGCCCCATGGAATAACTCATTGAATCATTGTTGATCTCTTTAAGTCCAGGTGACTGGAAGTTCCCATGAAAATTTGTCTGATTTTTTAAAGGAATGCATTTAAATGAATAATGTTTTGGGGATTCAGATTCCCCCATTCTCCAGAATTTCCTAAACGTGAGAAAGGAGCTGTTTTCATGCATTTCTGTTATGATTTTGCCTGAAAATCACTCAAACCCAAAGGCTGATGTGTCTGCCAAAACAGAAGAAACTTCAGTTTTGGGAGAGTGGAAAGATTCCCCTGAGTAGTTGAACTATAAAAAAGTAGACTCGGGAAAAAAAATAATAATTCAGATAAAAGAAGCATCTGATATCTATGAATCTATTATTATAAACCTCTCTGTTAATCTACCTACTTAAATAATATGTCTGCCACAAAAAGCCATCATCTCCCACCCAGAAAAGCAAAAAAAAAAGAGTTAATTATTGTGATTTTTGAGGGCAAGAAGGTGAAACATATCAAATTTTCCCAGCCAGATGCTCTCCTGACAACGTGAGGACACTCCCCACCCTTCCAAGCGCCGTTTTGTGTCCACATGTGCCAATTTTGGTTCTTTGAAAGCCTTCAGAAGTCAGGTTTAGCACACATGAGTGCAGCTGATGCCTTTGATTGAGGATATTGTTGGTGCTGAGCACACACTTGTGTCACATTTGCTCATCTGTGCAGCACAGCCCTCTCCTGTTTGATTTTACACGTGTTTGTTCTCCTGGAAGGCTTTTAGCCCTCAGGTAAGGATTAAACAACGATTTGGCTGCCTTAAAAGACAGGAAAAAATAGATTCTGCTGTCATCCTCAGCAGCCAGAGGCCTCGATGGTTTTTTGCCACACTGGGGGGGTGATGTTTCTTCCAGAGGATGAAAAATGGAATAATTTTGGTAAACTGAGGCAAGGAATCTCAGATTATGAGCAGCTGGGAGGGATCTGCTGGAATCCAAAATGCAAGAAACTCTCAGAACTTTGGGCCTGGATGTCAAATCTTAGAATTAAAGCCAGGATTTGATCTGAGACCTTGGAAAAGGCTCCCAAACTGAGGTGCTAGAAGGGAGAATGTGGATTTGTAGTTTAAAGCAGAGACATATTAAGCTAAGTAAAGGAAAGTTTAGAGGTTTAGAGTTTAAGATATAAAAATAAAAGCAGTTCCAGAGGTAAACAAGGAGTTCAGAATGCAGCACTGTAGGTTTGTGTGCCAGAACATGGTTGGCTAAGAGAGCTCACACTGTAATATGGGTTTTAATAAGATGAAATATTTAAGGATTGGGTCACAAACATAAATATCCTTGTTGGCAGTGTTTTATTGGTCAATAACTCCTTTAAAGGTCTTGCAATGGAGGGTCTTGGGACTTTCTGAACCGTGCAGTGAAGATGTGAGCTGAACTCACCCTTCCTGCCTGTGTAGGAGATAAGAAAAATAAAATCACATCATCAAAACCTATTCAGAAGTCCCATCTCCAATTCCTTCCAAAATTCCCCACAAGTGAATTAGCAGAGGATCCACGAGGATCACCGAGTCCAGCTCTTCAGGGCACGGCCCAAACTGGGAGCAGCCCCACAGGCCGCTGTTCTTAGCGCCAGGCTCTCGCTGGGATTTCCACCTCAGTGCTGAGGGGAAACCTGAGACAAAATTCAGCTTCAGGGTTCTCAACATGAGGAAGTTGTGCAGCTGTTGGAAAAGTTCCAGAGGAGGCCATAAATGGATCCCAGGGCTGGAACATCTCTGGAGCCAGGCTGGGAGAGCTGGGGGGGCTCCCCTGGAGAGGAGAAGCTCCAGGGAGAGCTCAGAGCCCTGCCAGGGCCTGGAGGGGCTCCAGGAGAGCTGCAGAGGGACTGGGGACAAGGATGGAGGGACAGGAGCCAGGGAATGGCTTCAAAGTAGGATTTGAAGGGAGATTGGGAATCAGGAATTGTTCCCTGGCAGGGTGGGCAGGGCTGGGATGGAATTCCCAGATTCCCCTGGATCCCTGGCAGTGCCCAAGGCTGGGTTGGACACTGGGGCTGGAGCAGCCTGGCACAGTGGGAGGTGTCCCTGCCCATGGCACTGGATGATCTTTATTGTCCTTTCCAACCTAAACTTTTCCATGATTTTATGATATTTGGACAGCAGCACAACCCCAGGCCTGGGATCTCTGCCTGAACAGAATCAGGATTTGTGTGGAGGAAACCTGGCTAGGAAATGGCTCCCAGACAATTTGGACTTCCAACAGCAACAAGTGCAGGAGGAAATGTTCTCTGGTTGAAATCCCTGACATGCCAACAAATGGTGTTAGAGATTAATTCTGTGATAAGTGGAGTTAATGCCCAGGTTTCACCAGAGGTGTGTAAAGAAGAAATTAAACTTTTTTAGGGAACCAGGTGACTAAAAAAATGAAGCTCTCACTGTTGATCAAAGCATCAGCACAGAGTTAATCCTGAGGAGAAACCATCTGGTTTAAAAGCATTTGGTTTCAATATGGGGAAAAAAAAAAAGAGAGAGAGAGCTTGGGCTACTGATCAACAGATCTGGCTTTCCTTCTGCTGTTTTATTAGGAATTATAGCAGAGAAAATCAGAAAAGCCAACAAAGAAAGCAGCAAGGAAGCACCAAACAGAAGCTGTGGCAGGGTGATGCAGAGAAAAAGCTGAGAGAGGGAATTTTTAATGCCAGCACTGTCAGAAAAATCTGGAATCTGTTGCAAAGATGCTTCTCCTGCTTTATCCAAAGACATCAGACATTGATTCAAGCCTCTGTTTCAAACTGGAAACACCTGGTGGGGCTCAAACTTCTGCCCACATGCTTGAGGCTGGAAAGGGGACAACAGGGGGTTCTCACTCACTTTTGAGAGATGCTCCAGAGCATTATTTTCTTTTAATTGTTTTATAACTTAAAGCAATTTTCTATTGCTGTAGGTGTTGTAATAAATAGGTAGAGCTGAGTTAGGTGACAAAGGTGGTCAGGGAGTCACCCTTGGTGCAGTCCCTGAGGCCTGCCAGGCTCTAAATGAGCTCAGCAGAGCCTCAGTCCATGATGTCCCATTTTTCCACCACAGTGGTCACAGTTTGATGTGTCAACGACAGAATTTGCAAGATAAAAAATATTTAATTTCATTTTTTCCCTCACCAAAAAGCAGGAGGAACCCACTGTGCCAAAGTCACTGGTTCTTCCACAAAGTTCAGCCACTTTTGGGTGACACAACCTCGGCTGTGCTGAGTCCTTTCAGCCTGGAATGGGATGAGGATTTCTCTGGTGATGTTGCCACATTTTATAGCTAATTATGCTGTTAATGATGATCTGCTGGATTGCTGCTGATGGGGGGGGAAAGAAATCTCAAATAATTCAGCTCGGAAGGACCTGGGGAAGAAGGGGAAATTTGAGGGAGTCTTCACTGCAACCTTGCAGAACCTCAAAGGGGATTTAAAAATGAAGCAGAGAGAGACAGAACAAAGGGCAAAGGTTTTTTAATGGCCTTGTGTCCATTCTTTTGCTTCTTTTTCCCAGGGTCGGTATTAAATGTGTGAGAGGGAATTTTTTGTTGGGACTCAGGTGTTTATCAGTTCTTGTCTCTGTCATAGCCTCACAAACCCTGAGTTCTGCAGTATTTTACTCTAACAAGGTAAAAAATGGTGATGCATTTCTCTCTACAAGATTTTTAAGGATAAACTGTCCAATTAAGAAATGACACCTCAATTATTTTCACTTTTAACCCAATACCCAACCAGCCGTGCCTGCAATGGGGACTTTTTTATCCAATTGCACAAAACCACCCAAACCCCTGGAGAAGGAGGTGAAGGAGAAGGAGCAGCCTCCACCCTGAAACCTCCATCGTGCTTTCTATCTATTCCTGCATTCTAAACCCTTAAACTCTGAGTTTCCCACCCTGTGCTATCACACACTTCCATTCAAACCCCACACCTGCAATCTCAGTTTTATTATTGAATTTTGGGAGCTTCTCCACAGCCTCGGGTCAGTGCAGAGTTCTGCTGGGGGTCGGTGCCTGGCAGCACAGAAAGCCTGAAATTCTCAATAACCAGGGTTCCAACAGCCTTGGGCACTGCCAGGGATCCAGGGGAATCTGGGAATTCCATCCCAGCCCTGCCCACCCTGCCAGGGAACAATTCCCAATTCCCAATCTCCCATCCAGCCCTGCCCTCTGGCAGTGGGAGCCATTCCCTGTTCCTGTCCCTCCGTCCCCTGGAAATTGTCTCTCTCCAGGTTTCCTGGGGCTCACCCTGAGCTCACCCAAAGCTTCTCCTGTGCAGGGGAACAATCCCAGCTGTGCCAGCCTTTCCTCCCAGCAGAGCTGCTCCATCCCTCTGCCCATCCTGGAGCCTCCTCTGGGCTCTCTGCAGCAGCTCCAGCTCCTCCTGGGCTGGGATGCCAGGTTTGGCTGCAGTAGGAAGGGGGAATGTTCTTATCACCTGAGTGGAGCTTTGGAAGTGTCTGCAGCTTACAGGAATTCACAGTGATTTAATATCAAGCATCGGCGCAGCTGAAAATTCCTGTATTTCCACAATTAGCAGCCAACACAACTCCCCTGAAATATTTTTATCCAATCACATCTCTTCTGGGACACCTCTGCTTTCGTAGTTTTTGTGATTTATTTTACTTCTGGGGCTTTTTTCTGCTCTGTGACTCAAACCCATAAACTGACTCCATGCTGGTGATAAAAGCTTTGGGCTGGAGGAATCCCAGTGTCCTGATGGATCTGCCTCCCAGACAGAACTTATGGGAAAAGATGAAAGAAGCACATTCCCATCCTTTCTTCCTCCCTGAGGAGAAAATATCCCTGGAGCCTTGCAAGAAGTGGGTGTCAACTCTTATGAAAATCTGATTATAATGAGCTGGCAAGGCTGCCTTTATTGGTTACATGAACAACACAAGACTGATGTGTAAACAAAACTGGACATTTTGATTTTTTAAACCAGGATTAAATTCAGTTTTCAGTGATCAGGGTTCTTGGTACAGAGAGCTCCAAACACCACCTCAGACATTTTAACTTTCCTTTCCTTTCTTAAGGCATCAAAATGAGATTTCATCATGCCAGCATGGGGTAAACAAAACCTTGAAACAGCACTTCAGACCCAGCCCTTGTTCAGTTCTAATCTCTTGAACTTCTTGCTCTGTTTTGGCTGCCCTTAGGGAGATTAAGGTGTTCTTTTTCTGTGCCCTCTTTGTTTTCAGCATTCAGGTTCCAAACCCATCCCAAAGGTGAGATTTACTGTACCAAAACACCAGCTCAGCTTTGTTTGAGGGACACAATGCAGGGAGTCTTTGTGCACTCTGCCAGTGACACATGAACCCTAATTTGGAGTTATTCCAGGTGTTTATTTCAGCCATCAGAAGCCCAAATGTACAGATTTCCAAGAACTGTCACAGTTCAATTGTTGTTTATTTTTTGTCTTTCTTTTTTTGGGGGTTGCAGGGTCAGAGTTTCAGCTGCGCATTCAGAGGCAACATCAGAAAAATCACAGAATGGATTGGATTTCATCCATGAAGTAAAAGAAGATATTAAAAAGTCTTTTGTGGAGAACAACTTCATCCATTTTTCATCTGGTATCCAAAAAAAGCTAAAAGCATCTCAGAGTTGCAATGGGGAGTGAGGCCCAGCTCAGTGTCCCAGTTGGCAAACACCTGAAAACTGATGCCTCAAAAACTTCCTTTAAAACTAAAACCTGCCATTTTTTTTAATACCACAAGCCCTGGGAGAAGGGTAACACAAATTCAGATATTGCAGGAGTAGCAACTGACATCTGGCAGAATAAATTAATTCCTGCTTTTCTTCTCAGCCTCAGATTTAAGCAGCTGGTGCTGGCTTGGAGGACAAGATCCTAAAATCCAGCAAGTCCATGCATACAAAAATAAAGTTGTCAGCCACTAAAGTGATGTGAAGAGGATGTGGGGTGAGAGGAATCTCAGAGGGAGGTTTGATTTTTATTTTTCTATTAAAAGCACAAAGCATTTTTGCCATAACTCTGTTATTTCTCACCACGCTCCTGCGTCCTCGCTCTGAGTTTTTCCTCCTGGAATGATAAATTGCAAATAATTTTTTACTCCCAAGGTATTTACAAAGAAAAAAAAAAAACAAACCTGACATTTAAAATCTGCATGCTTAGCAGGTCATTAATTACCTCATTTAAGAGCTGACAGGTCTCATGTCAGGCTCGACACTGTTTTTCAAGCTGTCACACCCACGCTCTGCCTAAAAGCTGTGGAGTACAAGCGTCATCATTTATAATGCAAAAAGGGGATCATTGATTATGCCCTGATTATTCATCATAATGCTTTCTTTCATGTCTACTTAATCATTGTGGGTTCTTGGAATATGCAAACCTTTCAGGCAAATCTTGCTGCGGAGCAATCCAAACAGAGCTCAGAGCTGACACCAGCTGGGCAAATAGGGCAAAAATAGGGAACAATGCAGGGTACAAACCCCACCTCTGCTGGGAAAAGGGGGGTTTGGGGTGGGGTCAGGGAGGAAGGACCTGGAGGATCTGCAGGGCTGAGGTTGAGTTCCAGTGCTGGAGAAATTCTGTGTTTGCTGTGATGTCTTTGGGGTGATTGTGGCAAACCCGGCCCTACTCACACAGGGGATCAGCCAGCAAGAGTGAAAGCTTCAGGAAAAGAGAATTCACAGCATTCACAGAATTCACAAAATTATTTTCATTGAGGTTACAAAAGCCCTCCCAGCCCAGGCAGTCCCAGCTGGGCCCCGTGCCCACCTTGTCCCCAGCCCAGAGCTCTCAGTGCCACCTCCAGGGGACACCTGCAGGGATGGGCACTCCAAACCCCCCTGGGCAGCCCCTGCCAGCCCCTGAGCCCCCTTTCCATGGGGAAATTCCTGCTGCTGTCCCAGCTGAGCCTGCCCTGGCCCAGCCTGAGGCCGTTCCCTCTCCTCCTGTCCCTGTTCCTGGAGCAGAGCCCGACACCCCGGCTGTCCCCTCCTGGCAGGAGCTGTGCAGAGCCACAAGGTCCCCCTGAGCCTCCTTTGCTCTCTTCCCTCCTCCTTTTCTCTTATCTTTTATCTCTAGACATAACAATGAGGTCACACAATGATTTCCACTGAAAAATTCCCTTCATGCCTCTTAAGATATCATTTCTAGGAAAAGCTGATGGGGTGGCAAAGTCTATCCATATTTGACCTCCAAAGAAAAGGATTTTATTCCACTAAGGAGTCCAGGGGTGTTCAACACCTTCCTGGAACCCTGTGGGTGTTCTGGTTCTTGGGGCTGTTGCTGCTGCCAGACTGATTTGTCGAGGCACTCACCTTCCCCACTCGTGCTGCACACCAAGGACGTGGGACTGGCAGTGCCACCAGCAGTGTCACCAGTGTCAGAGCCCATCCCACCACTCTGGGCTCTCACTGATCCCGGAGCATCAAGCCCTGGAGCAAAGCAGAAGCTGCCTCTGAAATGAGCTCCACCTTTGCTCTGTGAATGTGTTCTTGTGGGAACCCAGGACACCGGGAATATTCCTCTGCCTGCACCGAGGTGTCCTGACCCCCAGGGCAGCTCTGACTTTGACCCTCACTCATGGAGAAAACTTCCAAAGCCTCGAGGCAAACCAGAAACCACAAAAGTGTGAAATGGATTGTAGAGATTGTGGATAGCAGTGGAGTGTGTCACATGGGTGAGAAATGTAGGGTTTAGGATTTTTATTATGTTATAGATGGGTTCAAAATGGAGGATATGGGGTGTCGTCTTGAGTTCCTTTCTTTTTTCCTCTTCTTCCTCTTTCTTCTTGGGTTTGGGTGGTATCTTGCAATTGGGTAGAAAAATCCTCATTGTGGGTATTTAGGGCTCAGTTATTGGGTTAAAAATGAAAATAATTTAAGTGTCACTTCTTAATTGGGTAGCTTAGTTTTTGATTAGGTTTAAAAGGCCTTGTAAACGAGGTTGTTGCCATTTTTGTGCTGTTTTTCCTGCACAGAGTCTGGTGCAGACAGTATGCTGAAGTTTTGATAAGATAACAATAAACAGAAGCTGAAGACCGAAAAAATCCAAATTGTCTGGTGCCTGACACAGAACTGCTCCAGGAGGGTCTGGAGCTGCCCAACTCCAGAGAGTTGCCCAACTTGGGGCCTCCAAACTCAAATGTCCTCAGGAGAAAGCTCAAACCTGAAAATACGAATCAGTGAGAGGAGCAGAGCCTGAGGGCCCAAGTGCTTTGGGGGAGAGGCTTGAGGAGCCTGGATTTCTCCATCTAAAAAAGGATGTGAGGGCATCTCCAAACTCTGGCTCCGGCAGTGCCTCAGCCAGCTGAGGTGGAATTCACAGAATCACAGAATGAAATTGATTGGAAAAGACATTTGAGGTCATCAAGTCCAACCTATGACTGAATCTAACACCTCCTCATCAGCTAAACTGAGTGCCACGTCCAGGCTTCCTTTAAACACGTCCAGGGATGGTGACTCCAGCACCTCTCTGGGCAGCCATTCCATTGCCCAAGGAATTATCCAAAGAATTCACAGAATTCCCAGAATCACTGGGTTGGAAGAGACCTCCAAGACCATCGAGTCCAACCCAGCCCGAGCACCTCAGCTCAGCCCTGGCACCCAGTGCCACATCCAGGCTTTGTTAAACACACCCAGGGATGGTGACTCCACCACCTCCCCGGGCAGCCACCCCAGAACTTTATCACCATTTCTGTAAAAACTTTTCCCTGACATCCAACCTCTATTTCCCTTGATAATTCCCTTGGAATTGCCCCCAGGGGAGCTCTGTTTCTCCTATTAAAACCTTCTTGCATTTCACCCCTGTGAGCAGGGAGCTCGGGCTGTTTGGCAGATGGATAACAAAGTTCTTGGAAAGGCAGAGCATCATTTTGTGGGATCCTGTGGATTTTGGGATCACTCTGTGGCACAAGTCAGAGCAGGAGGCACCCAAAGCATGGGTGGCACCTTCCCTCTGCTGTGGGAGGCAAAGAGAGAGGAGGAATTTGGAGTTTTGATCCTATAGGGGACCTTGTCACCTCAGGCAGGTCCAAAAATACGGCACCTCCGAGGGTAGTAAAAGACATTTATGACTTTAAAATGTTCTGAAACATCTGTTGTACCTTTACTAAAATAACGGCTTATTTCAAACCATCTCCTTTTTCCCAAAGAGGCCACAGCATCAGGGGAGTTCAGATTAGATTAGATTAGATAAAATAAGAAAAAAAATCCCTGGCAGAGTGGTCAGGCCTTGGGACGAGCTGCCCAGGGAGGTTTGGAGTCACTGTCTGTGGGAGTGTTCAGAAAGAGTCTGGATGTGACACTTGGGCCCAGGGTGTGGGGTGATGCTGGTGGGATCATGTAAAATTTGTATTTCTTCCTTGAATAAAACCTGCTTGTGGAAAGAAATATTCATCTACAATATGTTTATTTTTCCATCGGTAATTCTACAATCCTCAGAATGGAGTTTTCCACTTTTCCAAAGGAAAACTGTGACATACAAATACTAAAAAGCTGCACAAAATCCATGGAAAAAAATCAGGGAGCTGAACAGATAGTGCCCAGTTTGCTGCCTGACCAACTAAACTCTTCCTCCTTTGCAAAATGCAGCCTTGGGGACAAAGGGAAGCTGCTGAACAGTCTCCAAAAACCTGCAGGCTGAGAAAAACCCCACCTTTAAACCCTGAAGTTCCTGAAGCAGTGTCAATGTTGAGATTAAAACCGAGAAAGGCGTGAAAGTTCATAATGGCAGAACAAGTAACGCTGATAACATTATCTGTGAGGTTAATTAATGCATAATCATTCCTGGGAAGCCTTTTCCTTTTGTTCCAGAGCGGGTTGTTTGCCAAGCAAACGCCAGGAGATGTGTGAACCACCTACAGCAAATGTTCCTACAATGAAATCCTCAGCAGTGAGCGGGGATGTTTGCTCAGGTTTGTTTTCCACCACCTGTGCTGGGTTTACCAAGCGGGCTGGGAGCCCTCCCTATCTTTTGTGCTTCCAGCTTTTGTTGCCCAACAAGCACAGCTCCTTCCCAAGTGTGGGAATGGAAATGGGCCTGGCTGGTTTCTCCCTCTGTGTGAAGCTCAGGGAAAAGCAAAGGGAGCATGGGAAGGCTCCCTGCCTTTGAACTGGCAGGTGCTGTGGTTTGGGAGCCACAGAGGCACTTGTGGAACAGGAGATCCCAGGATTCTGGAATCATCACGGTGGGAAGAGCCCCTCAGGATCACCCCAGCCCCACCAGCATCACCCCAACCCTGTCCCCAAGGGCCACATGGAGAATGTTGCTCTAAAGCTCAGCTTAACTTCATCTCATCCCTCTGACTTTGTAGGAACCTGACCTTTGGCTGGGAGGGACCATCCTGGAGACTCCTCACAGCCCTCAAGGGGCTGAGTCTGGCAGCTGATGAATTGTAAGTTGGAGCACCCTGAAGGTTCATCTGGTGCATGTGCAGGTGCCTTTTGCTTTGATTCCATGGAATCACCAAGGTGGGAAGAGCCCCTCAGGATCACCCAGTGCCACCCCAGCCCCAGCAGCATCACCCAAACCCTGTTCCCAAGGCCACATCCAGACTCCTCTGGGACAATTCCAGCGACTCCAAACCTCCCTGGGAGCTCATCCCAAGGCCTGACCACTCTGCCAGGGAAATTTTCTTTCCCAGTCTCCACCCTGAGCCTCCTCTGGTGCCATTTGAGGCCATTTCCTCTCCTCCTTTCCCTTGGGACACGGCAGCAGAGCCCGACCCCCCTCACTGCCCCTCCTGGCAGGAGCTCCTACCCATATTTTTTTTCTATTTCCTCTGAGGAGCAGCGCACCCTTTTTTTATTGTCATGTTAAACGTGGTATTTACCAGAGCACTTTCAAAACAAACACACCCTCCCTCCTTTGTCAGCCCAATTCTCTCTACCTGCTGTGATATAAAGCAGGATAAAGAATTGGCTGGAGCTGATCGTGGGGCAAAACAGTGCTGGGGTTAAGGTGAGAGCTGCTGCTGTGCTGTTCAAGTTTTCTTCGAGCTTCTGGTATTTATTTAAGAGGTAACAGGTAACCAGACAATCTTCTAAAGATTCAGAATAGAGATTAGAAACAAAATTTCCCTGGCAGAGTGGTCAGGCCTTGGGATGAGCTGCCCATGGAGGTTTGGAGTCACTGGAATTGTCCCAGAGGAGTCTGGATGTGACCTTGGGGACAGGGTTTGGGTGATGCTGGTGGGGCTGGGTGGTCCTGAGGGGCTCTTCCCACCTTGATGTCTCTGTAATTCTGTGTGATTCTCCCAGGATAATCTCACTTGTAAACACAAATGAATCCTCATCCTGGCGAGTCAGAGATCCAGCTCCTGCTGCCCAAACACAAATCCTGCTGCCCCTTTGCAATCTCTTCACGGGTTTCTGGCTGTCAGCTCAACACCAGGAGTGCAGAATGGTCCTGACCCCCTTCCCTGCCCTCTCCTGCTGTTCCCCTCAGCACTGGGATGTGCAGCTCTCCACACTGCCCTGGGAAGGAGCAGGTCCCATCCAGGGAGCTCTTCCTCAGCCGGGGTGGCGGCTGCTCCACGTGTGATAGTGAGGACACCTGTGATCCTCCACTGCAGAAAACCTCCACAG
>QUSF01000236.1:66737-79418 GCA_003676055.1 Chloebia gouldiae | reverse complement strand
TGCTCTGGGCTGGGGACAAGGTGGGCACGGGGCCCAGCTGGGACTCCATGACCTTGGAAATCTTTCCCAACATCCAAGATTCTGGGATTCTCTGGTCTGCTGGGTGCTCCAACATCTCCATGGGTGTCTGGGCTTCTCTTGCCTTTTCTCTGACCACACAGCCCTGCACAAAGTCAGAATAAAGTGACACGCTGTGGGGTCTGGCATTCCTTCTGGTGGAAACACTTTTTTAATAAAATCCTGATCATTTCTCACCCACATCACCGAGTTCTCAGCTGCTCATGTCAGCAGAAGGGAGAAGAACAAAGGGGTTATTGTGCACTTAATGTTCTGCTGATTGGTGACAAAAATAAAGCAAAACATCCCTGAATATTAATAAGATTTACAAGAAAACAGCAGTAACTGCTGGAGGATAATCACTAAACAGGCCGCACAAAACTTTTGACTGTCAGAGTTTGCCTTTAATTTTCCTCACAGTCTCACATGGTTTTGTTCACTAATTGTGCTGTTGGCTTCGAAGTCTCTGATGTGGCATTAATTTGGGAACTGTGAAAAAATGACAATCAACAGAGTCATGGCAGATGTGGCCCAGCAGCCACAAAAAAAAAAAATACTGATATTGTGGAATTCTACACTGTGTATTATTGCAACAAGTTGTTCCATAGGGAGCAAAATAAGTAAATTCCCTTTTTCAAGGGGTCTGAATCGGCCAGATCCACTGAGGTGGGGTTTGGTGTCTCTTGACATGTGCCAAGGGAAAGGAGTGGAGGAAATGGCCTCAGATGGCACCAGGGGAGGCTCAAGTTGGAGATTGGGACAGAAAATTTCCCTGGCAGAGTGGTCAGGCCTTGGGATGAGCTGCCCAGGGAGGTTTGGAGTCACTGGAATTGTCCCAGAGGAATCTGGATGTGGCCTTGGGGACAGGGTTTGGGTGATGCTGGTGGGGCTGGGGTGGCACTGGGTGGTGCTGAAAGTCTCTTCCACTTTGATGATTCTGTGCCATTCCCAAGAGTCTGGAGAAAAGAGAGCTCCAGGGAGAGCTCAGAGCCCTGCCAGGGCCTGGAGGGGCTCCAGGAGAGCTGCAGAGGGACTGGGGACAAGGATGGAGGGACAGGAGCCAGGGAATGGCTCCCACTGCCAGAGGGCAGGGCTGGGTGGGAGACTGGGGAGGAATTCTTTCCCATGAGGGGGAGGTGGGGCTGGGATGGAATTCCCAGATCAGCTGGGGCTCCTGGAAGTGTCCCAGGCCAGGTTGGACATGGGGCTTGGAGCAGCCTGGGACAGTGGGAACTGTCCCTGCCCATGGCACTGGATGGGCTTTGAGGTTCCTTCCAGCCCAAACCATGCCATGATTCCACAATTCCGTGCCAGCTCTGCAGTTTTGATCCACAGGGTTAATGTAACCTTCTGTCTCGTCCTTTACCTGGGTGACCAAAAATGTCAGGGGCAGAGGTGACCAGGGCAGGGCCACATTTGTACAAGTGTAGTAGGGAAAAGCTGATTTATGGCACGGGAATCTCAGAGCAGGACATCACTTAGGAAGGAGCCACCAAAAGAAATCCATGTTTAAATACAATCCCAGCTGAAATGCAAGAGCCACAGCTATCACTGAGACAATCTGCCACTTGCCAAGGAGAAAACCACAATAAATGGCTAATAAAAACCGACCTCTGTGAAGCACAAAAAGAAAATGTACATTACTGTTATGTTGTGGTTAATTCCCAGACAATACTGCAAAATGAGGGTGAAGTGCTACTTCCTGTCACTGAAAGGCAGAGAAACCCAAACAGGGAGAATTCCTCAGGCTGAGGAATGCAGACATACATCATGTCTGCAGGAATCATAAAAAGATCAAATGCAATATATTCTTTCAGCGCAGACAACAGCTTTGAGATTTTCCATCCAGACAGCCTTGAAAAGCGCCTCCAGCGCTTGCCAATTACTCCTGACAAAGACCATTTGGTAGTGAGTGATGTTTTAAGTGAAATAAAGCAGCGGAGAAAACTGAACATGATGAAAGGGTTCTTTTCCTCCCTCTGAAGCGACTGGAAGTTCTGTACTCGCAGGGCTGGGCTTGCGCTGGGGACAAATCCCGCGGGACGCGAGCGGGGAGGTGAAGTTTGTTTGACAGTAATGGGAAAGGAGCTGCTTTTCATGTTCTGTTCAGCAGCCGGAGAGTTTCTGGCTGTAAACAAAGCGGGAGTTGCTGGGACTTCTGTTCCACATCATTCCTCAGAAATTTCAGGGCGTTAATGGAGGGAATGATGCCCCCGTGTTGAAGTGGGCAGAGGGCAAAAGAGGCTGGAGCTTTCTGCCACCGGCACTTGATTTACAACCAGTAAGAACCAGCATATTGCGCATTTTTAAATTATTTATGAATCATGGAGAGCTTCAAGACAGGTAAAAAATAACTCAGGCCCTCCAACTGTGTTTAAAGAATGATTGAAATAACTCGCTGGTAGTTCTCTCTTGACTTTTCTCCTTTTAGACAGAGCATTTGGGTCCATTTAGCTGCACATTTATATCTCAGCTGTCAGGAGTGTTTGTCTCAGTCCCGTGTCCTCTTTGCTGTCTGCTGGGCTCACAAAGCATCACAACCCTGCTGCCCCTAGAACACCAAATTTGCAGAAATTTGTCTCTTCCTCCCAAGGGAAGCAGCATCTTTTTCTAAGTACCACAACCCAAGGGCAGAAGCTGCTTTGTGAATTATCCAAGGAACGCTCCCGTTTCCCCCTCCTCGACACTCAACAGTTGCATTTTGTTGTTGACTTAGATCCAAATCTTGAGCCAGTGGGGAAAGCATGGGGGAGTTCCAGAGAATTTGGGTGCATTAAGAACATTTTTCACGCTGTTTCATTTTGCAGGGGTCTGGGGTTTCTTTGTTTCACAATCCTCTGCCCATCTTCTCTAACAAAAATATTTTATTTGGAAATTAGGAATATTTAACCATTCTTTTTTTCAGTGCAGTTTGTCTCTTCTTTTTTTTTTCTTGCTCTCCACAACTCCCTGACTGATTTTCCAGTGGAGGGTGTTCCTGTCCTTGCCAGGAGTGGAACTGGGTGGTCTTCAAGGCTCCTTCCAACCCAAAAAATTCTGGAATTCTGGGACGCAGTGATACAACAGAAACCTGGAATGGGAAATGAGAGATTTCCCACCTGGGATCTGTGTCCATATCCATCCATGAGAGGAGCAGTGACACACCCGGGTGGACCAGTACAAAAAAAAGGCTCCAGCACTGCCAAAAAAAGCCAGAAGGTCCCTCATGATCCCTCCCCAACATCCTCTGCAGGCCAGACCAGCCCCACCAAGCATCTCTGTCCTTGCAGAGCTCATCTCGTGGGAAGGACATCCAAATTCCCCAAAATTCCATCCCTGGGACACCCAAATTCCCCAAAATTCCATCCCTGTCCATGGAGATCTTATTTCATAGGAAGGACACACAAATTCCCTGAAATTCTGTTGGATTGAGCCTTTTTCTGACCCAGAGATGGGGTAACTGAGAGGCATTTCAAAAACTTTTGTTCTGTTTCCAGTCTCCAGAGAAGGGTGAGACAATACAGATGTTATCATTCATGCCATCACAATCAGAAGCCAATCATTGATTAATTACAATACACTGTAAGTTTATTGTTTATTGATTGTTGTGTACAGTGAAGTACACACGGCACTATTACTAATATTGTCTCTGTAATAATTAATGTATATAAATTTAATTGTGATATTATATTATAATTATATATAATTAATAAAATAATATATTATGCTACTACTAATGCTATTACTATTACTAATACTAATGTTAATACTAATACTATATTAATACTAATTACTAATGCTATTACTAATATTATCACTATAATAATGTATATAAACTTAATTATGATATTATAATTATATATAATTAATATAATAATATTATATTAAAATAAATGCATATAAACATGTTTTAACACACTATACTTATTGGAAGAAACTCATTTTGTATACACACTATATAAACCTATATAAACCTTGTATACAACTATATAAACCTTCTATTAAACATCAAAAATTTTCTATAAATTCATTTATCACACAATTCCTTCTTCTGGACAAGCTCTGGATGCCAGCCCGGGCAGGCTGGCACAGGCAGGAGTGGCAGCAGCCTCCTGCTGGGAGTGTCCCTTGTCCCCTCATCACTGCCTGCCAGGGGACACGAGGGCCCAGCTGCCCCTGCCAGCTCCTGCCAGAGCAGCCCCGGCACAGGGAAGCTCTGAAGGAGCACATCCAGAGCCTCTGGAATGGCTGCAAGGGCTGCAGAGCTCAGTGGTGATTCCTCCAGCCCAACTCCAGCATCACGGAATGGTTTGGGTTGGAAGGGACCTCAAAGGCCACCCAGTGCCACCCCTGCTATGGGGACACCTCCCACTGCCCCAGGCTGCTCCAGCCCCAGTGTCCAACCTGGCCTTGGGCACTGCCAGGGATCCAGGGGAATCTGGGAATTCCAGCCCAGCCCAGCCCACTCTGCCAGGGAACAATTCCCAATTCCCAATCTCCCATCTAACCCTACTTTCTTGTCAGTCTGAAGCCATTCCCTGTGTCCTGTCCCTCCATGCCCCGGAAATTGTCTCTCTCCAGGTTTCCTGGGGCTCCTTCAGGCCCTGCAAGGCCACCCTGAGCTCAGCCCAAAGCTTCTCCTGTGCAGGGGAACAATCCCAGCTGTGCCAGCCTTTCCTCCCAGCAGAGCTGCTCCATCCCTCTGCCCATCCTGGCTCCAAACTCCCTCCATCCACCAAGGGTTTCATGTCAATCATCCTCCCTGATTTCCTGAAATGATGCTCCAGGAGTCTCAACAGATGAATGTTTAATCCCATTATTTCCTATTTTATGGGTAATTTTCCCTCCCAGCCCCATGGAACAACTCATTGAATCATTATTGATCTCTTTAAGTGACTGAAAGCTCCCATGAAAATTCCATCCAGCCCTGCCCTCTGGCAGTGGGAGCCATTCCCTGTGTCCTGTTTCTCCAGTCCTTGGAAATTGCCTCTCTCCATGTTTCTTTCAGCTCCTTCAGGTCCTGGAAGGCCACACTGAGGTCACCCTGATGTTTCTCTTCTCCAAAATCCCTCCAGTCAGAGGAAACGTTTCAGTCTGCTCCAGCCAAGGAAATTACTGAGAGGGATCTGTGCCAAAGATCCATCAGGCCCCTAATTCTGAAGGAATAAAACACAGGAACAGACATTTCTCCACTGCAATCCCACAAATTAAACCATCAGAGTTCATGGAATCATCAAGGTTGGAAGAGACCTCCAAGATCGTCCAGGCAATGATTTGAACTCTGTCTTAAGTGACAGTTACTAGAGGAAACTTGTGAGAGGAAATAAAACAAAATTAATTTCCCATAAAACTAGGATAAAAGACTACAAACCTTCATGTTTCACTTTCAGAGCAGAAAGAAAATGACATTTTGAACTATTTATCTAAATCCAGTTGTGGTATACCACTGAAGACAATGCTTTTTACTATTAAAGATCTAATACAGTAAATAGGATTATAATTGGATGTGGATCTACTGTAATTCCTTATTTCTCTGCAGTACAGCTGCATCATCTAGTGGGCAGCACGGAGATTGCACTGGTTTTACCTTTCGTACAATTGATTTGGGATTAATTATCTTTGTATTTCCCCTGAATACCCTTCACCGCAGTGCTTTCTAAACCTGAATTCTGGGATTATAGATATCCACTAGAACATACAGTGAAATCAGATGGAAATGTGATTTTTAATTTCCATTTCTGGAATGGTTTGGGTTGGGAGGGACATTACAAATTATTTCACTCCCTTCTAGATTACTCCAAATCCCATCCAGCCTGGTTTGGGATACTTCCAAGGATCCAGGGGCAGCCACAGCTTCTCTGAGAAACCTGATCCTATTAATGTTTAAAGAAATCCATAAAGGTTTTTCTGGGGATATTTCCCAGTGTCCCAGAGAACATTAAATCCATCACTCCAATCACTGGCTGCAAACAAACATTTCAAATTCTGCCCAAGTGTGGCACTTTTTGGATAACGTCATTTTTAAAAGCTCTTTCTATGGGAATGTCATCTTGGCAGTGTTTTCATAGCTTATTTAAAAGCTTTAATTATCAGGCTGTGAAGTTGATACTCCCTTATCTTGTCCCAGACCAGACAGGCCTGAGGGCACTGGGCAGTGACGGATGAGCTCCACACATTGCAGGAGAAAACTCTGAACTGGAGCCACTTTCTGCAGGAGATCAAAGGAAATCCATGTTTTATTGACACAAACTGACAGGGCAAAGATTTTCTCAGGAGGTTTCATGTTTATAATTTTTCAGTGACTGCACTAAATCCACACCTCTCTTAAAAAATAAAAAATAAAAAATAAAAATCCAATTGTGCCATATCTACCTTGTGCTCTTTCCACATGAAATCCGGTGGCTCTTATTACCTCAACAAACCCAGGGTGTCTTTGCTGCAGCCACAGAGTGAATTCCCACTTCAGCTCTCCTTGAATTCCACAATCACCAAGGTGGGAAAAGCCCTTCAGGATCACCCAGTGCCACCCCAGCCCCACCAGCATCACCCAAACCCTGTCCCCAAGGCCACATCCAGACTCCTCTGGGACAATTCCAGTGACTCCAAACCTCCCTGGGAGCTCATCCCAAGGCCTGACCACTCTGCCAGGGAAATTTTTTTCCCTAATATCCAATTAGGAATGAAATTTGAGGCCATTTCCTCTCCTCCTTTCCCTGCCCCTCCTGGCAGGAGCTGTGGGGAGCAGTGAGGTCCCTCCTGAGCCTCCTTTTCTCCAGGCTGAGCCCCCCAGTTCAGCTGCTCCCTCCAGGATTTGTTTTCCAGCCCTTTCCCAATTTTTTTGCCCTCCCTGGCCAAGCTCCAACCCCTCAACGTCATTTTTTGGGTAACACTGCACAAGCTGGGAGAGAATCCAACTCCCTGCCCTGCTCAGGATGTTTGTATCACTCCTGGGCAGAAGCTCAGTTTATTCACTGTTGCTCAGATTTGAGGTTGAATCTGAAAGAGAATTTATACCAAGAGGGAAATCAAGCTTTTTTTTTTTTTTTTTTACCTTTTCCCACAGTAAGATTCCAGCACAATCCTTTCTCAGGGAACAGAGAGCCAGAGTGAAATGCTAACAGCACATCACTGAGGAGATGCTGTTTGCAGCTCAAAGTAGAGGCTGAGGGGGAGAATTTTCACTCTCAAATCTTGATTTAATCTGTAAAACAAACGACAACACTCCAGGGCTGCTGCTTCCTCAGGCACCTCAGCTCTCAGCCCTGTCTTGCACATTGTTTAGGTTGAATCAAAAAAGTTTAAGCTTAAATTTAAATTTAAGGTGTATTTTTATACATACACATAAATTGCTGTGCTCTGCCTTTTTTCCTGCTCTCTCTGGAGCGTGTGCAGGAGTTCCAGGAGCAGAGCTCATATCCAAAACACGTGGAATAAATATGGAGCAAAAGCAAATCAACTTCTGTCAAACTCATATTCACCTCGCCAGACACATTGTACAGGAGCTGTTCTTAAAATAACCATCCTCAGGAAAAAAAAAATAACAAAAAACAGAAATAAACCAGCAAACATCCTTATCTCCTTTAACTCTGGCACCATTTTGTGATAAAATGGTAAAATTAGAAACACAGCCAGTGTTAGAAGAGGAAAAGGGGTTTATTAAAGGAAGGTCAAACAGTCAGAGGGGCAGGGCTGAGGCAGTCAGTGACACAGGAGGACCAGGAGAAACTGGTGAGAATTCCCTGCAGAACAGCATTCCCAAATCCAAAGGAATCTCTGGAGGCACTTCAGAGCCAGAAAATCCCAGAATCCTTAAGGCTGGAAAAGACTTAAAGCTCAAAGTCCAACCATCACCCCACGGTCACCATCCAACCAAGGGCTCAAGTGCCACATCCACATTTTGGACACTCCCAGGGATGGATGATTCTTCCCTGGGTATCCTCTTCCAATGTTTTACAACCCTTCTCATAAAAAAAATTCCTGATATCCAATCTAAACTGATCAGGGCATAATGGAACTGATTGGAGTGTAAAATATGGTGGCAAGTGACCTAAAAACATAATTTAGGCAAATCTGAAGGTAAATTCACCTCAAGGATGTAAGAAATGGAGTTCCAGCCCCAGAAAGGATTTTAGAAAAATAAAACAGACAAGTCTTGTAGAAAATGAAGTAATGTATTTACAAAAATAAGCACTTTTTAAAATTACATCATGGAAAATTATCACAAGAGAATCCCAATTCCAAATGAAGTTTCTTCAGCTTAAATAAGGGTTTATTACTGATTATTTAATAGGACCCAGAAACGCCCTTTAAAAAAATTCTCTTTTCTCCAAACCAACGAGCTCGAGCTCTCCACTTCAGCAGAACCTTTTGTGTGAAGGTCAGCAAGGAACAAAATTATTCTGATGCATTTTTAAATTATTCTTTGCTGCTCAGGTCCAATAAAAGAGTAATAATCTGGCAATAATCCCTGACCAATTACAGCTGTCACAGCTCCAGGGGGCTCAGGTTGTTCCTAAATTCAAGTTGCAAAGAATCTCAGCTGATTTCTGAAGGATCTTGAGGTCTTCTGAGCGCAGCATTTCCACCAAAGCCAGGTGGGTTTTGAGGTGCTCTTTGTCCCTTTTCAGCTGGGAAATCTGGAGTTAAGACAAATGGGATGAAAGTATTCAAAATTTCGATTATTTAAGAGGACCCGAGAAGAAAATTTGTGGAAATCTGTAAGGATTTTATTGATTATGTTAAATAGTGGGGTTTTTAAATTTCACAAGAGAAACTTAAGTAGTAAAAAGAAAAAAAAAAAAGAAAAAAACCACAACATTGTTCTGACAGAGAAAGGAATCTGAGCTCCCTTGTTTTTCCAAATTACCTGGAGAAGGACATGCTGGGTCTCCTCTATTAAAAAGTGACAAATTTTTGCTGCTGTACCCAAAGCCTGCTGTTCATTCCTGGCTGAAGTGACATCACCAAGCAGGATCCTCCTCCAGCAGGCACTGGAACCCACATGGTTGAAGAACACAGAATTATTTGCTGCATTCACCAGCTGGATGCCAAACGTGGCTCTGCTGCCCTGGCCCTCACCTGGGCTCGTAACCCACCCCAGGGATTTATTTTTAGTTCTTAGATCCATTTATTCCACTCAGCAATGGATCTTCAAAGTACAAACAACTCTGAGCAAGCCATTTCTCATTTATTTATTCCCTCATTTCATTTATCCCAAGCAAAGTGCAGGTAATCATTTTCCACCCCTGATGTTTGAGGCAGATTTGCCATTTGGAAAAAATGCTCCAAGTGCACTGAGAATCCCTGGAGATGAATTTCAACAACTTCCTTGGCCGTGGAATTTCAGCCTGTGGAACACATGACTCAAGGAAATCAAGCCAGGTTAAAAGCATTGAAAATTTCATCAAATCAACAGGAAAAAGGCTTGGAGCCTGAACCTTGAGGGAATATCTGGGGCTTGAAATAGAAAGGAAAAATAATACAAGAAAGAAAATCACCAAAGCAGCAACAGGGGAGTGAGTTTACAGTCAGTGCTGTTCTCTGCCTTTCTTCTTTTCACTTCTCACCTGAGGTCAAAAAAGCAGACACAGGAGATCCAAAAATTGTCCCAGTGTCACTCACAGCCAGCAGAGAGCAAAGAGTGAGGGGAAACAGAAAATATTGAAGGGGCTGGGAAACAAATCCTGGGAGGAGCAGCTGAGGGAGCTGGGGGGGCTCAGCCTGGAGCAAAGGAGGCTCAGGGGGATCCTCATTGCTCTGCACAGCTCCTGCCAGGAGGGACAGGGAAAGGAGGAGAGGAGATGGCCTCAAATGGCACCAGGGGAGGCTCAGGTTGGAGATTGGGAAAGAAAATTTCCCTGGCAGAGTGGTCAGGCCTTGGGATGAGCTCCCAGGGAGGTTGGGAGTCACTGGAATTGTCCCAGAGGAGTCTGGATGTGGCCTTGGGGACAGGGTTTGGGTGATGCTGGTGGGGCTGGGGTGGCACTGGGTGATCCTGAGGGGCTCTTCCCACCTTGGTGATTCCATGGAATCAAAGCAAAAGGCACCTGCACATGCACCAGATGAACCTTCAGGGTGCTCCAACTTACAATTCATCAGCTGCCAGACTCAGCACCTTGAGGGCTGTGAGGAGTCTCCAGGATGGTCCCTCCCAGCCAAAGGTCAGGTTCCTACAAAGTCAGAGGGATGAGATGAAGTTAAGCTGAGCTTTAGAAGGAGTTTTCTTCCTGAGACACATCAGCCATGCAACGTCTCCAGCTTTGATACTGGTGTTTACAACTTCTCCATCACTCCCAAGCAGTGAGTTTGACAAAAAACAAGTAATTATACTTTTTTTTTTGCTGGATTTTGATACTAGAAGCAAAATTTGACTTCCAGAAATACTTAATAAAATCTCACCTGGAAAAGAAAAATTACAGATACTTACTCTAGGAAATCATGATCCTTTAGAATGGAAACTTTGGCCTTTCTCTGCTTGTCCAGTGGTGAGAAATACTTGAGGAGAGTATCTGCAAAAAATACAGTTTAAATATTTGAACAAATTGTATGTAGAGAAACCACAATCATCCATTCCAAAAAAAAATATTTCAACCATATTTTTCATGTAGGACCAAGATCAAAACCTGTTACATTTTGGTGAACTTTTCAGAATTATCAAAAGTTATCAGCACTCTCCAGGATTGTGTCCTTGTAACAGAAATCCTGACTCAAATTTAAGTTATGAAACACTCCAAGGAAGTTCAGTTTGTGGAGTTTGAATTTCAATCCTCAATCTAAGACATCCAGCTGGAATCTCTACACAGATGTTGTTAATAACCACAATTTTTAAAAATAAAATTATAACAAAAATATTTTTAATTAAGAAACAATTAAATCATTTATGCAAAGAGGTATCAAACCCTTTTTCACTCCTTGAGAATTTACACACTCAGTTTTTGTGCCTTTCAATGCTCAGACAATCCATAAATCCAACCTGCTGAGACATAAACACTGCTGTGAGGGTTGTCCATGGCAACAAATCCATATTCCAGCAGCAGCCTCTGATTATCATGAGGTCCATAGCAGATCAACACTTCCTGGTATTTTTTCCATTGTGAATTTGTCCAAATTTCATAGCTCCTTGTCTGCTTGTTAAACCCAGCCTTGACCTTCAGGGAGTGAAAAATAAAAAGGTTTTTACTCTTGGTAGGGTGAAAAAGGAAACAAACATTTGAATTTTGAAACCCCAGAGGACTGAAATTCTTGTTCACTTGTGGGGACTTCTTGGAGAGAGCCCAGATCTGCAAACAGAGATGGTTCCATGCAGGGTTGGCCTCTCCTGGGCTGCCCCAGAGCCTGAGAGAAGGTGAAAAATTCTCTTTGCACTCCCCTCAAGCTGCTCTGAGGGTGAAGTAACACAGGGATCATGGAATTTGTGTCAGGACAAGGAATTTGTCTTGCTTTTAGGAGCAGATCGAGGGGATGTTTTTACAAGTGGTTCTTCCCAAAAGCTGTTTTGGATGCAAATCTCCCCCAGCCACTGTAGGGTCTCCTGCATCAACTGAAATATTTAAATTATAGAATCACTGAATGTTTGGGTTGGGAGGGACTTTAAACATCTCATCCCAGCCCTGCCATGGCAGGGACACCTCCCACTGTGCCAGGCTGCTCCAACCTGGCCTTGGGCACTGCCAGGGATCCAGGGGAATCTAGGAATTCCAGCCCAGCCCTGCCCCTGGACAGGACTCCCAGGACAGGATTTTTCCCCAACATCCCACCTGACCCTGCCATTCCCTGTGTCCTGGCACTGCAGTTCCTGAGGATTCTGAGCCCTTTCTCCCCCTGGGAAATCTCTCCCTGCCCTGCCCACACTCATCACCCACGGCAGAAATGCAGCTGGCATCGACAGAGAGCACTTGATAAAAATAAAGAAATGCACTGATCTATTCTGAGCTTCTTACCTGAACATCTGGGCTGTGGTTTAGCAGATCTAAAAATGGTGCCAGTGCATAAACATCTGGCTCCAGGGAGAAGCACTCCCTGCGGGGCTGTTCCATGTAGATCGTCCTGGTGTTCACAGTGCACCAAGCCCACTGCAAAGCACTGAAATTAAAAATGCTTCCCGTGCTCTCAGCAAAGAAAGGCTGCAGGGAAGAGAAGAAAGGCCTGGAGGATTGGAACAGCTCCTGGATCATCGTTTTTTGCTCCCCAGCCTTCTTTTTTAAGGGTTTTGGGAGGAGATTTATCACATCGGGCTCCCAAGAAGCAGGGCAGGTGTAGGCCTTGGGGAGAACATCCAGGTAGGGTTTCCATGGAGAGGCCAGCCCAGCGTGTTTCTCTGCTATCAGAAACGTGCACAGCGCCAGCAAAGGAGACACGGGCGGCTTCCAGCTGGGGGAAAAGAAAAGGAAATTAAAGTGAAAATACATTGTAAAAAAGTAAAATAATTAAAAGTAAAAATCAAAATAAAAAGGAGAAAAATAAAAGAAAATTTGATATAAAAAAATAAAAATTGAAGTTCAAATTAAGAAACAGAAATAAAAGTAAAAATACATTGTAAAAAATATTAAAAAAGAAAATAAAAATCAAAGTAAAAAGGAGATATAAATAAAATAAAATTTGAAATAAAAAAAACTCTAAAATTAAAAAGCAGAAATAAAAGTAAAA
>QUSF01000236.1:25718-45088 GCA_003676055.1 Chloebia gouldiae | reverse complement strand
CATCCCATCCCATCCCATCCCATCCCATCCCATCCCATCCCATCCCATTCCCGGCCGCCGGGCACGGCCCCGAGAGCTGCGGGAGCGTTCCCAGCGCTGCCGCCAGGGATTGGCATTGTTGGATCCTGCTGGATCTTCAGCCCACCTCCATGGGGAGAAGCTCTTCCTGGGGCTGGGGTGGAATTTCCTGGTTTGGTCTGTGGCCGTCGCTCCTCGTCCTGAGCCTGGCATCAGCGGTGGAAGGTGATGAAATGGTTGTTTACCTCGGGGTTTGCTAAGGAGGTTTGTGACCTGGGATTTGGGTTAGGTGCCTTAAAGGTCGCTGGCAGGTGGCTTTTGTATTGGTTTTTTAATTATTTTATGTTATTGCTTATTTTCCTGCCTTTCTGTCCAAGCACAAACATGATCTAGTTGCCTTATTTCGGTTATTGGATTTTATCCAGCCTTGCTGACATTCTGGCAGGAATATCAACCTGCACTAAATCATCACTTCCATCGCTGCTTGCCTGGCTGAAAATCAACCCTTTACCTGTCTTTTCACTGCAAAAAACCCAGATGAAATCCCTTGAGAGCTGATGTGTCCTGTCAGCAAAGCAGCTGCCTGATCCTGAGTGATCCAAACAAATCCCTTCTCCTTGGAAGTGGCAGCAGCCCCGACTTGGCAGAGAGCTGCTGGAAAAACTTCCCAGCTCCTGCTTTGTCCTCAGGAGGAGAAACAATCCCATGGTTAAAATCCTTAGATGAGATGAGGGAAATAGAGTTCCATTTCTTGCCCACTCCTCATTTTTGCTGACAGTATCCTGCAGCTTTTCCACTTTGTTGGGTTTTATTGGGAGGATTGGCTTTAATTTTTTTTTGGAACAAGCAGAGCTGGATCCCAGATGAATGAAATGTTATTCCCTGATTTCACTCTCTCTGCTGTGAACAGCACTGCAAACATCCCCGTAAAGACAAAATTAAACTTTCTCTGTAGCTAAACAAACCAACAAACCAACCCTGATGACATTGTGTGATAATTTTATTTTTCCATGGATGTGGATCTGGCTTGGCTGGCACAGAATGCTTTTATTGGCAATGCCTCAGTCCTGCTCAGGTGGCTTCAACCCGCACTTAAAATCCTTTCTGGTTTTTCATTTCATCCAGCATTTTTCTGGTTTTGAGAGGTTCTTACCAAATCCCTTCTATTGATGGAGTTAAGGTTGTTTATTACAACGTATTTAATGTTTTAAAGGACGTGGAGGATGGCTTGGGTTTATTTTTGTGTCCTAACAGCAGGAGACTGAATGCAGATGTCCTTCAGAAATATAAAATATTTTGTTCCAGAGCTGTGATTTCTTTTCTGTATCAGTGATGCAGCAGGGATTGACCTAAACCCAAGCAGATTTAAACTATTCTAGAAGAATATTTTTATGTTTTCTATCAGAACTGGTGTCAGAGGTAGTAAAGGAGACAAGGAAGGATTTTTTTAAGTAGGGAAAATCCAACCACGCTTGGATTCCATTGTTCTAAACCAGATACATTGGAATTTTTAACCTACATGCCTTGCAAAACACAGGAAAATCAAGTCTGAACAGCTGATCTTTAAATACAAAAATACATTTTTATATTTTATTTATATTATATTCCTGTTCTGTTGAAATACAGGAAGGTTATAATGGAATTGGCATTTTTGGCACAACACCTTGGACTTGCACTCGAGCTCTGAGAGCTCCTTCTGCTGAGAGCCCTGGAGCAGGATTCTCCTGGGAAGTTGTGTTTGCACAGGGAATGTTCCCCATTCCATGCTCCAGCTGACACAGCACAGCACAGAAAATGAGTTCTGAAGGAATTCCCAGCTCCCCAACTCCTTGGAGGGAGACTTTGGGATCCTCCCCCTTGTTTTTGTGTGTGGAAATGGGAAAAACACCTTCCAGAAATAGGAAAAAGTGACTGAAAATCTTTCAGGAGAGGCAGTGGGGAGTGAAAATTATCTTGGGAATTATTTTTAACTTGGTGTTGAAATTTTCCCCCGTTTATTGTGCTGCCAGTGCTTCTCCATATTTATTATCTCAGCTGTGGCAGAGCTGAAATTGGGGTGATTTTTGTAACTCTTTGCACGTTTGAATTTTCCAGGAGGCTCCACCTTGCTATGAGCTGCCAAGATGGATCCAGAAGAGCAGGATTTACTTGGGGATTACAGATACAGGAATTATTCTTCAGCAATTGAGAAAGCTTTGAGGAACTTTGAATCATCCAGTGAATGGGCAGATCTGATCTCTTCCCTTGGCAAGCTCAATAAGGTACAGAGGGGAAATTTTGTCATTTATTATTGATATTTGTATTGGTGTGAACTCTTCTGGCACTTCCAGCACTTGACAAAATTGAAAATTCACTCAGGAAAAAGAATGGAAGGTGCTAAGTCAGTATTTTTTTAATATAAATAGGAGAAATTCTGGTGAATTTCTCACATTTACATAAAAGAGCTTTCCTGCAAATGGTGTGTGCTGCCTTAATGCTGCTAAGTTAATTTAATTTAATTAATTTAATTTTTGCATCAAAGAAACCCTCACTCTAGAGCAGCTAAAAAGCTTCTCTAGGAAAGAGGAAATGAAATGACAAGTTACAGAACATTTTCTGAGCCAAAGCTTTTATTTAAAGGTCATATTTCCTTGGCTGTGCTCTCCCCTTGGATTTGGGGAAATTTGGTAGTTTTTTATGACCATGGAGAGAGACAGAAATACTGGTTTGGAACAAGAGTTTCACATTTCTGCCTGCAGTTTTTCAGCATTATTCTGGCTCTCACCAAGAGCCAGAGACCTTCAAAACGCTTTTCTCCAAAGGGAAAATATGAAATAATTAAGAGTGAGAGGAAGGCTTTGATCTTTTATCCTGACCTAGATGAACACTGAGCACCTGCCTGAGCTCTCCTTCAGGTACAGAACTGCCAAAATCTGTGACAGCAGAGCAGAAACCAAAGGAAAATCTTCCAGCTGATCCAGAGCCCATCTGCTGGGGGGGTTTTATGGATTTAATCTTTTTAGGAGCTTAAGAATGGGTGGAGGAAATCATCCCCAGTGTTCATCCCTGGCTGTTGTCTGAAAACCAGGAGGGATGTGGCAGGGGAAGGAAAATCAGGTGTCAGTAACCATGGGGATTTTTGGAGGATTTATGGGGATTTTTGAAGGAGTTTTGAATGAGTTAGAGACTGGATTTTTGAGTTGGTTTTGCTGGTGTGGTTTATTTGTTTTATTTTCTACATAGGTAGGAAGGGTGAGTTTGGCTCACCTCGTTCCACTGTGGTTTGGAAGGTCACAAGACCCTGAGTTATGAGACTTTTCAAGGAGTTATTGACTAATAAAACAATGTTAATAAGGATATTTATGTTTTTGACTCAATCTTTAAGTATTTCATCTTACAGACTACAGTGTGAGCTTTCTTAGCTAATTATGGCACACCAACCTACTGCATTGTAATTATGACACACAAACCTACTGCATTTTAATTTCTTTGTTTACTTTTGCAATTACTTTTATTTTTAAAATATCTTAAACTTTCAAACTTTGAACTTTCTTTTACTTAACCTTTCTCTGCTTTAAACTATAAATTTACATTCTCACTTCTAGCACCTCAGTTTGGAAGCTTTTTCCAAGGTCTCAGATGAAATCCCGACTTTAATTCTAAGCTTTGGTTTCCAGGCCCAAAGTTCTGAGTTTTTTTTTGTATTTCAGATTCCAGCAAATAACCATTCCCTGAACTCCTGGGATTACTTGGCCTCAAACATAAATATTATTCTGGCAGGAAAACCTCAGTGGTAGAGGTGGATGAGCAGGAAGGAGATCAGTGATAAAACTGTTTTTACAAACTACACGTGGCTATAGGAAAGGTTCTGGGGGTAATTTAAGTGCAGGGAAAATTGGGATTAATCACCCATGAAAATGCTGAGAAAGGCAAGCACAAAACACAAGAAGTCAGGAAGTTGAGAAGTTCTTTTCCAGAGCAGTGTGAAATCAGTGTTACACCACATGGGTGTGATATTTTTGGAGCCTTTTTCTCCTGCAGGCACTGTTGAGACACTCCTTTATTTTCATAATAATCACCCTCCAGGTAATCCAAGTTGTGGAAAAAACAAGAAGCAAATGTCCCTCAGAAATGTAAAATATTTTATTCCACAGCTGTGATGTCTATATCAGTGATGCAGCACGGATTGATCTAAATCTAAGCTTATTTAAACTATTCTAGAGGAATATTTTGATTTTTTCCAACAAAACTGGTGCCAGAGGTAGTAAAGGAGAGAAGGAAGGATCCTTGAAAATATCTTAGCCCTTAAAAATGAGGTAAAAAATGAAGCTTGGTGAAGAGAATAAAATCTGCTGCTTCTCTGTTGCTCCTTGATGAGCTTAAAATCTCTTCCAACCTCAATGATTCTACTCAGGATAAACTGGAGCTTATTTTTGAGTCTCTCTGTTGCTTCTACAGCTTCAAATAATATTTTCTGGTGACCTGTAGAACCAGGGGAGCAACATCTGAAGGCTCAGCGTGCAGAAATTTGATTTTATCTTTTAAGGGACATGAGTTTAATGTGACTTGACAATAATTCAGCACAGAAAGCTTCACCTTGAATTGCTTTGGGGCAGGCAGAGCAATAAAGGGATTTATTTATTTTTATTTTTTTGTTGTTTTGGGATTCATCTCTTGCTTAAAGTAGGTCAGAGGAATGTTGTCCTGAGATTGTGTTTGCTCCTCGGGGGGTTTGTGGGGAGCCTGAGGAGTTGCTGCAGTTTTACCCCTTTTTTTTTGAGCTGATTTTTGTGTTTCTGAGGTCAGGAGGGACGAATTTCCCCTTCAGAGTTAAAAAACTGCAGGTACCAGGTGTGAGCAGGAGAGAATTGGCAGAATTTGCTCGTTTATTTTACACCCTCAACTTATAAGGGAAGGATCTTGGGGGGTTATTTTGAATAATGTTGGTGCAATAGATCATTATGGGAAATGAGAACCAGTGGGAAGTAGTATTTCTAATAAGAATATAAATGGGCAGATGCAAATATATAAATATTATATAAATAGAAATCATTACACTATTATAATATAAATATTATAATATTTATATTGTAGTCTATATTTATATTAAATATATATCTAGTATATAATACATTATATTATATGTATTACGTAAAATATACAATATCAATATTATGGTATAATATTGATATAAATATTGTATGTATATAAATATAGAAGTATTTATCATATAAATATAAGTATATATCATAAATATAAGTATATATCATATAAATATAAGTATATATCATATAAATATAAGTCTTTATCATCGATAAATATAATATTTGCATAAATATTATGTTCTACTATTATCAAATCATACATATTATATTCTAATTAGAATATAAACGTGCAGGTGGATGAACCAGGCAGGAAATATGGATGCCAGTGTTTTAAAGAGGTTTCAGCTTCATTTTTCACTGAGAAATCACTTTCATACTTTGATTAAAAAGCTGCTGGGGTGGAGAGATGTTTAAACTTCAAAATTAAGGGTAAACTTTTAAACTTAAAAAGAGCTGCTGGTTCAATGTAGGTGGGTTTGTCAATGAAACAAATGCTTTTAACATTATTTTTATATCCAAAATGCCTGTCACTGTATTCAGAGTACAAACAAATAGCAAATATACATAAAATATTCATGTGTGGGGAATTCCAGGCAATTAAAAGAATAAAAATGTGCTGAAGTCAGGAAAATCCAAATGCTCACTTTGCATTTGAGTTTTTTATTCAGATTTATTTTCTATTTTTTTTCTATTTATTATACATATTTTTATATATTATAAATACATTTTTATAGGTGTAAAATTTATTTACATTTCTATATAAAATAATTTAATATTAAATTATTAATTATTTTAATCTATTTATTCTGTAAATTCTAAATTTTCAAAATTTCAAATTTTCAAAATTTCAAACTGCTTTTTATCCTTGGATTTTAAAAATTTATTATATCATAATAATATATTAAAATGTATAATATATTTAATATATTATAAATACATTTTAATCTATAATTCTTTAAATTTATATATAAACTATTTAATATTAAATCATAAAATGTTTAATAGTTATTTTATAAACTTGAAACCTTCCAACTGCTTTTTATCCTTAGATAAAATGTTTTATATTTATGATATACATTTTTATACATTATAAATAAGTTTATATTAAATGTATATATAAAATTATTTAATATTAAAATATGTATTATTTTAATATATTTATTGTATAAGTTTTTTATCCTTGGACACAACTCTGTAAATCCAAATTTTAACCTCTACTCCTCAATTTCAAAGAGATTATTTTTCAAAATCTGACTTCAAAATCTGGAATTTTTTTTGGTTCTGAAGGCTTTTCTTGCCTCAGGAACTTTGGGGTGAACCCGATCTCCCCCAATCTTTGTTGTGTTTGGAGGGGAGAGGCAAACAAAGCCCAGAATTTCTGCAGCTGCACATTTCTTGTTTGAGCAGCACTCAGGGGCCCAGCCTGGCTCTTCCTGAGGCAGAGCAGAGGATTGAGCTGCAAAGGGAATTAATTAATTAATTAATTAATTAATTAACCACTAATTAACCGCTTGACTCCGATGATGTGGGATCCCAGGACATCCCTCTCTGGCAGGGGGCTCGGACACCTTGGCATGAATTCAAAAACACCCTTGGCTTTGATTTTAGCCCATGGAAAAAATAATGCCAACTTTGTGTGAACGTGGCAGGCACATCCTTCTCCCTCTCAGGATTTTTCATAGAGCAGCACAGAGAGAAGAAAGAGAAAAAACAATTTCTATTTCTGCTCCTTGTTTTCCCATGTGGAATTGTTTGGAGAATTGTTTCCCTGGGGTGATTGCTTGGTTGGATTCTGGTGAGGATTGTTTGAGCCTGATGGCCAATCCAACCCACCTGGGGCTGGGCTCTCAGAGAGGGTCACGAGTTGTTAAATATGGGAGTTAGAAAAGCAGGTTTGTAATTTTAGTATCTCCTTTAAATAGTACATTAATGTGCTATAGCATATTTATAATAAAGAAATCATTCAGCCTCTGAACTGAGTCAGACATCAGCATCTCTGCCCACCAGGTTCACCTGATTTACAATATATGAGGAGTTACAGGCTTCATAGTGTGGTGGTTGAATTACCACAGGGTGAAAAAGTAGAATTTTAGGGTTTTAAAACAAGAGGTTCAAGATGGAGGGATTTGGGCATGTCCTGACCTTCTCCTTCTCCTTGCCCTCCATGCCTTGCTGTGCTGGTGACACTTTTCTGTTGGTTTAAGGTAGAGATTCACTGTTCAACAGAAATGATGGATATTGGCACAGAATTGTAAACACAGCAGGGGCAGTTTTTGGTATAAAATGCAAACCCCACCCTGAGGGCAGACAGAATGCCCTGGGAGCTCAGCAGGTCAGAGAGAGAATGTTCTGGATAAGGGAAAATAAACACCCTGGAGAAGCTGATCCTGCACATCCAGACTCCTCCTCTGGCTGCAGGGCTGGGAAATGGGAATTTTACACTCCTGGGGTCAGCCCAGACCCCAGCCTGGCTCTTCCTGAGGCAGAGCAGAGGAGAATTAAATCACTGCAAAGGGGTTTAATGAGTGCAGCCATTAATTAACCACCTGCCTCCTATGAAAGCTCAGACATCCAGGGCTTTGTACCAAAGCTGGCTCAGTTACACGTTCATACTGAAGACAAATCTTATTTCTGCTTTTGACACATTCCTTTATTTTTTTCCCCCAACCCAATGGACAAATGCAATCTGCAGGATTTGGGATATTTTATAAATTTTTACCCCATTTTTTAATGCAATTCCGGCTCCTACTTTCCTTACAAACAAAATTTCAAAATTAATTCTCCTACTTTAAAATTAATTCTATTCATGGTATTTCTATAAAAGCTGGAGCTCTGTTTGGAATTTTTTTTTACTTGGAAAATGAATCAGTGGAAAATAGAATCACAGGTTCTTCTTCTCCCCCTCTCCTCACAACCACTGTTGTTTTAACAAGAATTATATTATTACATATTAACAGGAATTATTAATTATATTACTAGGTATTTCCTAATTGAAGATAATCTTAGAAATTGATGCTGCCTTTTTCATGGAATTCTAGTGATGGAAATAAAAATATTTATTTGGTTTGCATGGAGTTTTTAATCATTATTTTTATCAGATTTCTAGTGCAGAAGCAATTAAACCAGGAATTGAGGAAATGCAAATATTCCTCTGTGGTTTAATTTTAAGGCACAGGTGCAGAAATTAATTAATTAATTAATTAAGAAGTCTCCATAACATTAACAAGAAAAACTTCTCTCCCTAAGTAAACTAAAGACTATATAAAAAGTAGCAAACTAAGAGAAAATTTTAAATTCTCTTTATTTACATTATCAGTGAAAAAAGAAAAACTGTCGGAGGAAAAAAATGTTTTAAAGGTTTCTTTTAGTCTTACTATTTTTTTTCTTTTAGTTAATAAAATTTTCTTTATACCCTTTTAAAGTTTTAAACCTACTTTACCTTTCTCCTAATCTTATCTTCCTACCTCACAACAAAAACTAAGTACATGGATAATTAACCAACACCAAAATATACCACACTCTTTAATACATTAAACCAAAAACATCTTAAAGAAATCTCAAATTAACAAACAAAAACCACTACACAAAATTAATATTTCCACCCAGTAGGCTAAAACCACCTCACTGGCTGTCACAATTTTTATCAAATTCAGAGTATGATCTCTTTTGGTGTGCCAGTTATGAGGAAAAAGTGGGAATTTTTCATAAGGTGGGATATTGGGAAGGAATTCCTGGCTGGGAGGGTGCCCAGAGGAGCTGGGGATCCCTGGAAGTGTCCAAAGGGATTTTGGATGGGGTTTGGAGCACCCTGGGATAGTGGAAGGTGTCACTGCCCATCCCTTCCCAGCCATTCTACCATTCTAAATATTCACTTTATCATGAAATATCATTATCCCTGACGTTTGGGGGAGTTCTTATTTCCTTCAAATCCTTAGGAAATGCTGGAGCCAAAGTTGAGGTGCCATTATTGCTATGGTGGAGCTGATGCTCTGTAGAATAAACAGTGAATATTTGCATTTTCTGCCTGGTTGATATTTAAATTCAAACTTTTGGAATATTACGGTGGCATTTGTTCAGTGTGAGCACTGAGAGGGAAAATATTTGCTGTTATAATCCGAAATTCAAAAAACTCTCAGAATTTTGAGCCTGTAGACCAATAGAATTAAACACAAGATTTAATCTGAAATCTTAGAAAAGGCTTCCGAACTTAGGTGCTAAAAGGGGAAATGTAAATTTATCATTTAAAACAAAAACATGTTAAACTAAGTAAAAAAAAGTTTAGAGTTTAAAAGTTTAAAATTTAGAAAAAATAAACTACAAAAGTAAACAAAGAATTTAAAATACAATATATGAGTTTATGTGTTATAATTAACTAAGAAAACTTACACTGTAGTATGAATCCATAAAACAAACTATTTAAAAATCAAGTAAAAAACATAAATATCCTTATTAACAGTGTTTTATTAGTCAATAAGTCTTTAAAAAGATTTATTAGTCAATAAGTCTTGTAACTAAAAGTCTTTTAACCTTCTAATCTAAACCTTCTTACCTATGTAAAAAATTAAAAATAAACCACATCATCAAAAACAGCTCAAAAATCCCATCTCAAATTCCTTCCAAAACTGCTCACAGGCAAATTATCACAATTTACCACTGGCCTGATTTTTATAATTAACTCCTTTTAGATCTCTAAATATACAGAGAGGGTGTGGGCAAATACATGCCAAGCTATATAAATAGAAAATTCCAAAGTCCAGCTTTCCAGAAATCTTCACAGTTCTTACAACTCTTAAAGATTCTAATGTTGAAATCATATTCCTCATGTACCACACGAATAAAAGGCCAAATATAAAATGAATTTTAAAAAGTAACTCCATAAATATGTGAAATAATGGTTTATTTTTTTGATTCTGGTTTTTATCATCCATTAAATGCAGCTCTGCCCGTGCTGGTATGGGAGGAGGGAAATGAAGTGGCTCTAAGTGACATCTGTGTGTCATTTCTGTTTGCTTTTGGTATAAATTCCCAACTTTTTTTTCTCCTTGTGTAAATTTCCTGCCAGCTGCTCTCACTAAAAGGATTTTATCTCCTCCCCTTCCTGCTGAGGAATGCTCAGGGAAAAGTCTCCTGCTTTAGGATGATTCCACTTTCTCTGCTTTTCCAAGCAAAATGGAAGAATCTCAAGTTGAAAATAATTCCCTAGGCTAAAACCATGATTTCATTTTGGGAAAAGACAAGAATTTGCCTGATCCTGAAAACATCCCAAACCTCCACGTGCTCTGGAACATCTCTGCTGATTTTCAGCTTCGTTTTCTGCCTCTGTGGAGGTCAGGGTTGGAGGCCCTTGAGGCCACAGTTGATGTTGAGGATTAGATGTTTATTATTTCTCATCTCTGTTACAGTCTCACAAACCTGAGTTCTGCAGTATTTCACAACAAGGTATAAAATGGCAAATTACCTTTCTCTGCAAGGCCTTTTAAGGATAAACTGTCCAATTAAGAAATGACACCTCAATTATTTTCATTTTTAACCCAATGCCCAACCAGCCGTGCCCGCAATGGGGAATTTTTTATCCAATTGCACAAAACCACCCAAACCCCTGGAGAAGGAGGTGAAGGAGAAGGAGCAGCCTCCACCCTGAAACCTCCATCGTGCTTTCTATCTATTCCTGCATTCTAAACCCTTAAACTCTGAGTTTCCCACCCTGTGCTATCACACACTTCCATTCAAACCCCACACCTGCAATCTCAGTTTTATTATTGAATTTTGGGAGCTTCTCCACGGCCTCAGGTCAGTGCAGAGTTCTGCTGGGGGTCAGTGCTGGCAGCACAGAAATCCCAAATTCTCAGCACCCAGAACTCCAACACATCTGTTTGTGTTTTCCTGTTATTGAGCAAAGCCCTTAACTTGCAATTTTTCTTTTGGATTGTCTCTGACTTGAAGAGAAAACTGATTTATTTCCCTGCTGAGATGCTCTGGTGGCTCAAGGAAAGGATTTACCTTTCCCAAAAAAGTTTTTTTTCCTAAAACCCTGCCCAGCAGCAAATCTTATATTAGGTATTTCCTGTCCTAAACATCTTTTGCTTGTGCCTGGCTGCAGTGAGTTCTCCAGCTCAGTGAGTGCAGCCCCAGGGAATTCCAGATCAGAGGTTTGATCCCATATCATCCTCGCTGCTTTGGTTGGAAGGTTTGGGGTTTTTGTTTCAGATATTGAGGACAGAATTGTTTCCTGTGAGGGAGAGGAGGCCCTGGCACAGGTTTTCCAGGGAAGCTGTGAGCTCCTCATCCCTGGAAGTGTCCAAGGCCAGGCTGGACAGGGCTTGGAGCACCATGGCACAGTGGAAGGTGTTGGAACAAGATGATCTTGAAGTTCCCTTCCAGCCCATTCCACGATTCCATCCATGAAGGGAGAGTTTCTGAGGAGAGAGAAATCTTGGATTCTTCCTTTATTCCCTAAAAGCTGAGATGCTTTTCTTGTCTCTTCCCTTTTCCTGGAGATGGGATAACCTGGGCTAACGGGATGCCCTGTCCCAGTCCTGTTCCTTGGCTCCCTTTTCCCTCCTCTAAGCAGACTCACACCAGGCTTTTCCAAATTTCCCGTGGCTGAACCCAAATGAAAACTCAGCTGCAGTTCAAAACCCTTCCCAATATTCTCCTCAAGCTTTAATAAACAGCTATTAGATATTTTACATTTCTCATTATAACTATTTCTTCTCCTCTCCTTTCTCCCCCAGGCTCTGCAGAGCAACCTGAAATATTCTCTGCTGCCCAGAAGATTGATCATCAGTAAAAGATTATCCCAGTGCTTGCACCCAGCCCTGCCCAGTGGGGTGCATTTAAAGGCTTTGGAAACCTATGAAATAATCTTTAAAATCATTGGCACAAAATGGCTTGCCAAGGATTTATTCTTGTACAGGTAATTTGATTTTTTTTTTCCTAAGGCAAAAAAAACGGCTCACCAAGGATTGATTTTTGTACAGGTCTTTTAATTATTTTTTCCTAAGGTATATCCATCTCAATCTATTAAAATTAACTCTCATTTTGTCTTTCTTTTGGATTCAAAGCTCTGGTTTGTTCCCTCTGCTGGCAAATGCAGCAATGTCAGTGAGACCTGTTCTCCTTGGCTTGTATGAGAAATATTTTCTCCCTCTCCAAAAATCCCTCCTGCCTGGTCTCCAGGCCTTTGTAATTGGGCTGCTGCCTGGCTTGGAAGAAGGATCAGAAATTTATGACAGGTAACATTAATTATTCCATATTCATTGAAGCAATATCCAGGATTTTGATTTTCTAGGGAATTCTCAAGAAATTTCTGTCAGATTTCTATAAATAAAAGAGTTTCTAAAAGGGGATGAATGGTGGGACCTGGAAAAATGTTGAAATAAAAAAAAAACTTTCCTTTCTATTTTCATCCCAGGAGGAGAAGTAGAAAAAGAGGGTAAAAAAAACAAGAGAAGAGGAAAAGGAGGGTTAAAAATAGAAATGCTGAAAAAAAAAGAATAAAAAATTTCTTAAAGCTCTTCTGACTCCTAAATAATTCACCTGACTCCCCAAACCACTGCTCTGGAGATAAATTCTATTTGAATTCTGTAACATGAGAAATCAGCTGAATTCTTCCCAAAATTTCTGTATAATCTGGCAAAAATATGGAGCAGGGAGTTAATGGGAATTGCAAATGAAATTCCAATATCTGACCTCTGGTTTTACACCTTTTCCCCCTATTTTTGATGGCATCATTTTCCTCTTTGAACAAACAGGATCTGACATATATTTCATCAATCTTGGGAAATATTTATGTTAAAATGAATTTAATTGTTTTTTTATTTTGTAAAATACCAATTTACATGAGGGAGTTTTTCTTTTGTTTACTCATTGCAATGATCCTGTGTTAAGAATAGCTTGTCAGAAGAGATGTTAGGTTAATTTTAAATTCTTTTTCATGAGAGGCTCTCCACTGAGTGTTTTCAGAATCCTAAATATTGAGGACTAAAATTAATCCATCTCCTGCTGTTCCTGGAATTGAACAAAGTGCTGAGGTTGTTCTTCAGCCTAGAAACCATTTCCAGCTCCAAATTTCCCTGGATTTGTGCACTCACACAGAAAATGGAAGAGGAAAACTGCTTTGAGGGATTTTTTAAATAAAGAAATGGAAAAAACCCATCACACTGGGAGGGTGTTTCCTCTTCTGAGCTGGGCTTTTCCTCTTTTCTCAATCTTGCCTTCCCCACGTGAGGTTTCAATTCCTCCTTTATGATAAAATGCCAAAGATTCCAGAGCAGGGACTGTGCTCCAGCCACAGGATTTCCACTGGGGTGGTCTGGAATTCATTTCAGGGTGTCCTGTGTGCAATTTGTTGTTTTATCTCATGGAACCATGGAATGGTTTGGGTTTGGAGGGACCTCAAATCCCACCCAGTGCCAGCCCTGCCATGGCAGGGACCCCTCCCACTGCCCCAGGCTGCTCCAGCCCCAGTGTCCAACCTGGCCTTGGGCACTGCCAGGGATCCAGGGGCAGCCACATCTCTTGTTTTTCTTCATCCAGGGCCTGAAAAATTAACCCTGTTGGTTTGAAAGTAGGAATTTTTAGGATAATCTCCAGCTCCCAGTCTGACAAAATTTGCTTTCAGATTTTAACATCTGCTTAAATGACTTCCAGTTTATCTTTTCACACCTCTGACAATAAACATTCTGCAATCACAGGTGCTGCAGTTGTTTGGTCAGAGCTAAATATTTGCAGGTATTTCCTGGAGAATTTTCCAGTGTGTGAAGAGATACTTGGTTCCAGTGATAAGAATTGAGTGAGTTTGATTTTTTTGTACAGTGAGATTTATCCACCACCACCTGGGATAGGGGAATGTTCCCTGCCCGTGGCAGGGGGTGGAATGAGATGATTTTTAGGTCCCTTCCAACCCAAACCATCCCAGGATTCTGTGATAAAGGGAAATATTGACAGCAGAAACCTGCAAAATATTGAATAAATTATATCAACTCTATAGAATTCCATTTCTGTGGTATAACATCAGCTAACAAAGGGGTTTTTCTCTGGCTGTGCACAGAACAGATGCTCTGCTGGTGAAGCTGTCCCTGCTGATGGGCCAGGAGGTGTTTTATGGAGCTCTCTGGGGCAGTGTCCTGGGCAGCCCCTCCATCAGGCTCCCTGCTTCCCTCTTCGTTGTCAGCCACATCAACAGGGAACTCTCTGGCAAACAGCAGAAATTCATGCTTGGCACTGATTATAAACTCACAGTAAGTTCATTTTACTCCCCTGTCTTGGTTTGAAAAGCCAGGTGTGTGCTGAGGAAGGCAGGAGGCTCCCCTGACATGGAAAATGCAAACCCCCTCCCTCTGAATTGTTATAATTTTGAAATTAAGGCGCTCTCAGGCAAAGATATGGGAGCAGGAATAACAGAAAGAAAATTAAAAATACAAATGCAATAGTACAAAAAAAAAAACAAACCAATGCCAGGGTCAGAGCAGGCCCTGACCCCTGTGGATCAGGAGGTGGCTCAGCCCCATCCCAGGGTGGCTCAGCCCTCCTGCAGTGCCAGCTGTGCTTCTGCTGGAGCAGGGATCCTGCACAAGGGGGGAGTTTTCCTCTGGAGCTCCAGGGCTGGGGGAGATGGGCCTGGGCTCCTCTGGGAATGCAGGGGGAACAAAGCTGCTCCTCTGGGAATGCAGGGGGAAGAAAGCTGCTCCTCTGGGATTGCAGGGGGCAGAGGCTGCTGTGCTGTCCCAAAATCTCAGATTGTATCCAAGTAGGAATGCATGACTCCTCCCCTGGACAGAGCATCTCCCCATGGATGCTGGAATTTTCTCAGACATGCAGGGACACTCAGTGGCCATGAACAGAAGATAATTAATAATTAATGGCCCAGGAACAGCAGAGATCTCCTGGAGGGAGGATTGGCTGTGGGAGAGATAAAGAAAAAACTGCCCAGTGAGCAGCAGAGAACTGCCCCAGCTCTGACAGACGGTGACAGGACACAACCCCAGCCACAATTTATAACCTAAAACAGCCCCATAATCCCAGCCTTCTCTGGATTAAATTAGGATGCCATTCAATTAAAAATATTTTGAAACTGAAAAGTCCATGCTCTGAAATCGCTCCGTCCATTTAATTTGAAGAGCAGCTTTTCTGGTTTCAGTGTTTAATGTGCAGTTCCCAAAGTGTTTGCTCTTCTGAAATTTTTATTTTTCAGTAAAATGGAAACCTTCTGTAGGGAGGAATTTGTGTTGAGTGATGGAATAAGTGTAAGGCTAATTAGACTAATATATACATTTTTGGAGGTTTTACATCTTGTAACTCTGGGACATTCTGTACTCTTACGAACCCAATATTATCCATTCTTTCAACAGCCACAAAAATTTGGTTTAACTCACTTTGGGTACAGGAGTTAAATTGTAATTATCCTCTTATTTAAACAAGATATTGTTCATAATTTTTTTTTTCCTTCCAGCAATTATCTGATAGCAAAATCAAATCAAATGTTGTGTTTTCCTTTTCCAGATAAAGTCTTTGTGCGTGTCAGTGCTGGATTCCAATGTCCTTGTGCAGAGGAACACTCTGGAAGCAATCCTCTTCTTTTTCCCATTTTATACAGCTTTGGTAAGGGGATTCTTTTGAGATTTTCCCATGGAAGGTGTGTTCTGTGCAAGCAGCCCAGCTCCCACCTCTGTTACTGCCAAATGGCTGAATTTTGAACCTTCAAAATCCATGAACTTTGGGATTTCTTTTGCCCCATCAATTTGAGAAGTGGAGAAGACTCTGCTGCTTCTCAGAGTCTTTACAGCTTCCAAGGCTGAAGAAATTATTTCACAAGGGCTTTTGGGGGATATTTGGGATGTGCTTGAACAATTCAAGCCTGAGCAGCTCACGTGGAAAACAAATGAAGTTTATCAAAGAAGGATTTTAGAATGTGGAATTGTCCACATGAAGTTATTTCTGGTAAAGACCAGAAGAGAAAATCTTACTTAAAAGAAAAGTGGTTCCTGTTATTTCATCACTCCCATGTAGGACAAGCAGTGTTTAGGATGGAGGAAGAGATTTTAAGTCTTAAGGAGAAGAGAAACTTCAGGGTGAGCTCAGGGTGGCCTTGCAGGGCCTGAAGGAGCCCCAGGAAACCTGGAGAGAGACAATTTCCAGGGCATGGAGGGACAGCACACAGGGAATGGCTCCCACTGCCAGAGGGCAGGGCTGGGTGGGAGATTGGGAATTGGGAATTGTTCCCTGGCAGGGTGGGCAGGGCTGGAATGGAATTCCCAGATTCCCCTGGATCCCTGGCAGTGCCTAAGGCCAGGTTGGACACGGGGGCTGGAGCAGCCTGGGACAGTGGGAGGTGTCCCTGCCATGGCAGGGGTGGCACTGGGTGGGATTTGAGCTCCCTCCCATGCTGAGACTCCACGATCCCACTTTTCTCAGATCCCTTGGGATTGTCTTGTTTCTTTTATTGACGGCAGGGATGAGGGTGTTGAGTGTTTCATTAGTGAACCTGCAGACCACACGAAGCTGGGAGCTGTGTCATCTCTTGGAGGGTAGGGGGGCTCTGCAGAGAGACCTGGAACAGTTGGATGGATGGGCAGAGCCCAGTGGGATGAAGTTGAATAAGTCCAAGTGCCCAGTCCTGCATTTTGGCCACAATAACCCCCTGCAGTGGCATGGGCTGGTGTGGCTGGGCAGTGCCCAGGCAGGAAGGACCTGGGGGCACTGGACAGCAGCAGGCTGGACATGAGCCAGCAGAGTGCTCTGGTGGCCCAGAAGGCCAACAGCTGCTGGCCTGGGTGAGGAATGGTGTGGCTGCAGGAGCAGGGAGCTCACTCTGCCCCTGTGCCGGGCTCTGCTGAGGGCACACCTCGAGGGCTGTGCCCAGCTCTGACTCCTCAGTTTGGGAAGGTCACGGAGGGGCTGGAGAGGGGCTGGGAGCACAAACCCTGTGAGGAAGCCCTGAGGGAGCTGGGGGTGCCCAGCCTGCAGAAAAGGAGGCTCAGGGGTGACCTTGTCACTCCCACAGCTCCTGAAAGGTGCCTGTGGCCAGCTGGGCTTGGGCTCTTTCTGCAGGCAGCCCTGACAGAACCAGAGCTCCCAGCCTCGAGCTGCCCCAAGGGAAACACAGGCTGGATATCAGGGAAAAGTTTTTACAGAAATGGTGATAAAGTTCTGGGGTGGCTGCCCGGGGAGGTGGTGGAGTCACCATCCCTGGGTGTGTTTAACAAAGCCTGGATGTGGCACTGGGTGCCAGGGCTGAGCTGAGGTGCTGGGGCTGGGTTGGACTCGATGGTCTTGGAGGTCTCTTCCAACGTGGTCACTTTGTGAATTCTGTGAATTCCTGACATTTTTAGCACACAAACCATTTTCCTGCTGATGCTTTGTTACCTTTTTCCCCAAACATTCTTATTCCCACTTCAAAAACCCAGCCCATCACCAATTTGACTCCTTTCAGTGCTTACCAACAGCTGAAAAATCTTTCTTTTCAACCCCAGGACAGCAAGGAAAGCACCATCCTGCTCAGAAGGGCTGATCTGGTTTATATCCTGTCAGCAGCCACTCAGACACTGCTGAGGAGAGACATGTCCCTCAACAGGAGATTGTATGCATGGCTGCTAGGTACTGTGCCAGGGATTTTCAATGTTCTCCATACTTGAGAGAAAAAAAAATGTGTTTAAAACTGAAATACACTTCTTTAGGATTAAATGAATGATAATAAAGTGGTGTTTATTTGCCATTTATTAAGTGCCTTGATACAATTAACTATTTGGTAAACAGGGCTTCTCTTCAGAGGTGAATTTATTTCTCTCTGAATTCCAGGGAATTTGATAAGTTCTGGTTCCACCCACAGCTTGTTGTAAAGTGGTTCAGTGGACTAAAAGAACTAAAAGTTATTATTTTAACCTTATTTTTCTGGAAGCAACATGATTCCCACTGTATTTGGCCTTGGTTTCGATTTATGTGTTGTGCTGAACATCTGGATGCCCTCAAAGTGGGACCTGTGGGGTATTGAAATGCCAAAGATTAAAAATGCAGTGTAAATCCAATATAAACCCCTCAGTGCTCTGTGCTGCTCTCTGAGCTCCTCCTGCCTCTGTTTTCATGTAGGTTCTGATATTAAAGGTGGCACTTTTGCTCCAGACTCCACCACTTCTGAAGACCATGCTGTTTATTTCTTTGGAAAATACTCTAAAGATCTTTTGGTTGAGGTAGGTGTTCATTTTATACAGATATATTCCAGATAAATTCATGGTCCTTGAAATTTTAGCTCAAACTGTGTCTAGAATTATTCCCAGTTATTGGTTTGTACTTCCCTCTCTGTCCCTGTGGTTACATTTCCATCTATCTCAAAGCCTCTGTGCTGTATTTATCCCAATATTGGACTGCTTATGGAATCCAAGGAAACCAAAGAGAAGCATCTTGGCTGACCTACCTGAATTATTTAAAAATGTTTTTCTGGTTAAGATCAGCCCTTGAGTAGAGATGATGGGAAGATGGAATTGATTTGTTTGCCCTGGATGAAGAATTGGAGTTCATTTGTAGTCAGTCCTAAACAAAATCAAATTTAGAAACACTTCAGCATTTAGGAAGATGACAGTCTGATGGATAACATTGTGATGTTTTCCTTTTCTAGAGTTTGATTGTGATTCTGCATCAGAAATTCCCAGAGTCTGACCCAGAGGAGCAGCACCAGGCTTATCTCAAACCCTTCAGGATCCTCATCAGCCTCCTGGACAAGCCTGAAATAGGTAAAATGTTCATCCCAAATCCGAGCAGGACTTAACAAAACCCTGCACAATCCTAATCCTGTTGTGTGGGAGTGTGCAGGAGGCTGTTCCTTGCCTTGGCCATGCTCTGGAACAAATTCCCTGTCCAGGTTCTCTCTGGCTGCCCCGCAGAGCCCTGCAGAGCATGGATGGATCCCAGGCAGGGAAATGCAAACCTCGGCCCTCCTGCAGGGTCAGCACAACCCAGGCTGGGGGTTCTGCCAATCCCAACCCTGCAGGCTGGGACAGAGTGTCCTGGGAGCTGCTCAAGCAGCAAAAGCCCTGGAGGGTGCTGAGACAGGGCTGGACACGAGCCCAGGGGTGCCCAGGGGGGCAGAGGCCGCTGGCAGCTGGGCTGGATGAGGAATTGTGTGTCCAGCAGGAGCAGGGCAGGGATTGTCCCTCAGGGCTGCCTCTGAGAGGCCCCTCCAGGGCTGTGCCCAGTTCTGGTCCTGCAGGAGAGACCTGGAGGGGCTGGAGCGTGTCCAGGGCAGGGAACGGAGCTGGGAAGGGGCTGGAGAAT
>QUSF01000236.1:0-11277 GCA_003676055.1 Chloebia gouldiae | reverse complement strand
TGCCCCTGGATCCCTGGCAGAGCCCAAGGCCAGGCTGGATTTTCTTTTTCCTTCTGATGGCAAATAAGTGTACCCCACTAAGTGTGGGTTTGCTTTCCTTTTTTCAGAAATCCTCTCTCGTGGACATCCCAGTGCTGCAGTTCAGTTATGCTTTCATTCAGAGGTAACTGACTCCTTCTGGGAGGGAATTTTCTGTTGGAGTTCAATGAGGGAACAGCCAGTATTGCCATTTTGCTTTCCTTTGATCTCCATGTCCCAGAACACTCCTCTGCAGGAAATGTGTTGTCCCTTGGGTGTTGACACACAGACACAGAGTGCCAGGGCTGTGACACACTCAGGAAGGGCAGGACTGATCCTAAAGCTTTTAGGCCACCAAGTTCCTTTTGTTTGGTTAGTTTTGTTTTTTAAATTTCCTTAACTCTGCCTTCACTCAGGTGTGCTTTGGTTGTATTTTTTTTGGCAGACTCCCTGTCCCAGCCCTGCAGGAGAACTTCCAGCCCTTGTTAGGGCTCCTCAGAGAGTCTGTGCAGCTGAACTTGGCTCCTCCTGGCCACTTCCTTCTCCTCAGGTACTGTGGGAGAGAGCAGAGGTTTCACTGAGGTTTTGCACTGTGCCATTCCTAACTGAGGGTGCTCTGATCTCCCCACAGCACCCTGAATGACTTTGTGACAAGGACACCCACCCTGGAAAACAAAAAGGACCAGAAAGACCTGCAGGTACAGGGGGTTCCAATTCACCTTTTGGGTCCTAAACCTGGCACTGTTCATGGAAGGACAAGTGGAGATGACCTGATCTGTGCTTTGGGTCTGAATTCCTGTGCTTTGGGGAATACCTGGATGTGCATCCACCCGTTTTAGCTGAGGCCTGGTGAACAGAAGAGACTCAAACATGAGAGACAAACAGAATTTTGTCCCAAATGCTTGAAATCTTTTTAAAGCTGTTTTTTTTTTCTATGCACTATTATGATTTTTCTCAGAACTGAGCTGATAACACAAGTGGGATGTCACAAGTCCTGTGTGTGGATATTGAAATTTCCAATCTGTCTAGGAAAATTCATCAATCCTTGGAGCTCCCAGCTGGGTTTGGCAATGGGAATAACTCTGAGCTCAGCTGTGTAAAGAAAGGAGCAGAGCAGGATCCTCCTCCTGTGCTGCCTTATTCCACCAGCACAGTTTGAACACTGCTTACCTGAGTGGTTTTGGGTTGTGGTTTGGCTTTCATGTGCCAGCAGAGAAATTCCATCTCCCCTTCTGCTTCAAAGCCTTGCCAGCAAAATGACAGAAAATGTCATTTTACAGCTTCTGCTTTGCTTTGGCTGGCTGGGATTTGGTTTCATTGCAGCTCCTCGTTTCTCTGGGAATTAAACATACCAATTAAATATCTGATGCCACTTTGGTTATGTCACAGGAGGTGACCCAGAAGATCCTGGAGGCTGTGGGGACCATTGCTGGTTCTTCCCTGGAACAGACCAGTTGGCTGAGCAGGAACTTGGAAGTGAAAGCTCAGCCTCAGATTCTACCAGATGAATTCAATGTGGAGGATGCAAATGGTAACGTGATTTCCCTGACTCCTGCTGCTCCCTGTCCTCTGCTGCAGGCAGTGAAGAGCATGAGGGCTTTGATGATGTGTGGCTTGCATGATTTTATATTTCAGTGTAACACCAATTTGCACATAAATGTTCTGTTTGGGCAGCAGCTTAGGAAACAGCAATATTTAAACCTGTCTGAATAGAAAATTCAATTATTTTGCCTCTTTTAGATACATCAGTGGCACCATCTTCAATGGTTTCTGCCTCTGCTCCTTCAATCTACAGTGTCCAGGCCCTTTCTCTCCTGGCAGAGGTCAGTGGGGGCCTCTCATCTGGGGGGTTTTTAAGCTGAGGACCTCATCACTCCCACAGCTCCTGAAAGGTGCCCGTGGCCAGCTGGGCTTGGGCTCTTTCTGCAGGCAGCCCTGACAGAACCAGAGCTCACAGCCTCGAGCTGCACCAAGGGAAACACAGGCTGGGTATCAGGGAAAAGTTTTTACAGAAATGGTGAGAAAGTTCTGGGGTGGCTGCCCGGGGAGGTGGTGCAGTCACCATCCCTGGGTGTGTTTAACAAAGCCTGGATGTGGCACTGGGTGCCAGGGCTGAGCTGAGGTGCTGGGGCTGGGTTGGATTTGATGATTTTGAAGGTCTCTTCCAACCCAGTGATCCTGGGAATTCTGTCAGTTCCGTGAGGAGGATTTTCCTGACGGATTAAACAGGATTGCCAATCTTTTCGGGGCTGTTCCACTGCACAAGCTGCCAGGCTGAAAGCTGCCTGGAGCACTGGCAGCAGTGGCAGCTGTGGGTGAGAAGAGCTCTCCTGTGCCCCAGCAGGTTCTGGCCTCCCTGCTGGACGTGGTGTACCGCAGTGATGAGAAGGACAAGGCCGTGCCCCTCATCTCCCGCCTGCTCTACTTCGTCTTCCCCTACCTGCGGAACCACAGGCCAGTCTCCTCTGCTCCTGCCACTTTCCCTGCCTCATCTTCCTGTTTGCACTTGTTCCTCCATTCTCTGTTCTCATTCTCTTCAGTTCGAGCTGGCTTTGAGCACTGTTTCACCCAGGAGCTGAACCTGTTGTTGTTTGAGCTCTGATTCCCCCATCCTGGGAGTTTGGGTTTTGCTCAGATCTCCCCTTTCTGTGCCTGTCAGGGAATGGGGATGGGGCAGCAGAGCATGGCCAGGTCCCAGGATCCACCAGGAAGCAGGAAAAGCATCATCTCTCCCTATCCCCTTCCTGGGTTTTCTCACAAATGTGGGAGAGATGGATGGTATCCAGTGGGGACACAGGGCATGGAATCCTGGAATGGTTTGGGTTGGAGGGACCTCAAATCCCACCCAGTGCCACCCCTGCCATGGGGACACCTCCCACTGTGCCAGGTGCTCCAGCCCCAGTGTCCAACCTGGCCTTGGGCACTGCCAGGGATCCAGGGGAATCTGGGAATTCCATCCCAGCCCCTGCCCACCCTGCCAGGGAACAATTCCTTCCTAAACATCTCACTCAAACCAACCCTTTTGTGAGTTGGAATCTATTTCTGAACTTTAAAAAAGCCCATATTGATCATTTCTGTCCTCTCCCCCAGTGCCTACAACATTCCCAGTTTCCGTGCTGGTGCTCAGCTGCTCAGCTCCCTGAGTGGATACGCCTACACCAAGAGAGCCTGGAAAAAAGAAGTGCTGGAATTGTACATGGATCCATCTTTCTTCCAGATGGACACGTCCTGCACTCAGTAAGATGTGGAATTGCAGCACTCCAAGCTTGTATTCTGAATTTACAAGGAAAGGCTTTAAAGAAGAGTAACACTGGGAAGAAAATTCCATTTAGTGCTTTCTTATGGAATGGGATAATGTTAAAAATGGGTCTCAGCACTAACTCTGCTCCAGACAAGAGTCTGCACACAAATCCTGCCTGGAAGCTGTTTCCTGTATTTGACCCAAATAATTTTTGAGGTGAATCCACACCACAGCTTTCTCTGCATATCTAATTCCTTCTTTCTCTCCTGCAGCTGGAGATCCATCATTGATCATCTCCTCACACATGAGAAAACCATGTTTAAGGATTTGATGAGTAAGTATCAGCTGCTAATCATTTATTTCTACCTCAATTTGAAATCTATTTGCATTTGAGCCATTTTGGGTGCATTTTTATTACACTGATTTATCTATAAAGTATAATTTTATACTAACTGTGTATAACTGACCATTTTATTAACCTCATTCCCAGCTAAAGCTGAGTTAAATCTGGATTTTGGTCGTGTCTAGAACACACCAGAGGAGGTTTTGCTGCAGAGGTGCTTCTAATTTTCACATTTTAAAAAATGTGCTTCTAACATTCACATTTTGCTGTAATTTTGAGTTGCCCAAGTGTGACCTTTCTGAGGAAGAGACTTTGGCAGGTGTCTGCCATGAGCAGTGCAGCAAACCTTCCACTGCTGTGCTGGGACCACTAATTCAGGCTCGAGGGGAGCGTGGAAGAATCCTGGGGGAAAGGGTGGGATGGGACCCCTTAAATTGGCCTCAGGGGTGGGATGGGACCCCTTAAATCTGCCTCAAGCCCCTTTAGTCTCTTTTTCACCCTCTCTAAAAGAACAATTGAACGCTTACAACACGAGACAAATTTTATCACGCGAGATGAATTCACGGTGGGTGAGCCAGGAGAGTTTTTGGTTTTTTTTGTGGATGATGTCAGGAGGCAGGGATTGCAGGCACTTCTAGTGGGGTGGATAACTGTGCTGTTGTTGCAGCCATGCAGAGCAGTGCCCTGAAGCTGTTCCCCAGCTCTGAGCAGAAGGCCATGCTGCTGAAGCGCCAGGCCTTCGCTGTCTTCAGCGGGGAGATGGACCAGTACCACCTGTACCTGCCCCTGATCCAAGGTCAGCCCCCACCCCTGCCCTCCCTGCGGCTGCAGCACAAATCCCTGTGCCCACAGAAGCCCCTGGAACCCTGGCAGTGCCCAAGGCCAGCTTGAGATGAGGCTTGGAGCAGCCTGGGGTAGATGAAGATGTCCCAGCCCATGCACCTGGCTGATCTTTAATGTCCCTCCCAACCCAACCCACTCCATGATATAAATTCTGGAAGAAAGCAAAGTCACCTCTTTTCCAACAAATGCTTTGGGGTTTTATTAATTTTTGAATAAAATGTATGAATCTCTGAGTTCCACCAGAGAAATGACCTCATGAAGGAAAGACAGGAATCTTGGTTTCAAGGCCTTTGGCCTGGGAATGTGATTATTTCATGCCCATCTTCCAGCCACTCTTGACCTCCTGTTGTTCTCCTTAAATGCCACTTTTGATCACATTTTATGCACCATAAACCCACTCAGGCTTTGTCTGAATTACATTGTAGTTAATACAATGCAAAGAACTCAGCCCAAAACTGATGATAAAGTAAAAACTGTGTTTTGCCACCTTCCACAAGGTGGAGAGGGACCTTCCACAAGGAGTGACAGCACAAGGGGAATGGCCCTAAACTGGCAGAGGAAGGGCTGGATGGGATTTGGGGAGTTGGGAATTGTTCCCTGGGAGGGCTGGGATGGAATTCTGCTGCCCCTGGATCCCTGGCAGTGCCCAAGGCCAAGTTGGACACTGGGGCTGGAGCAGCCTGGCACAGTGGGAGGTGTCCCTGCCATGGCACTGGCTGATCTTTAATGTCCCTTCCAACCCAAACCATTCCATGATTCCACACTTTAATTCTCAAAACCGACACAAATTCAAGAAAATGCTGCTTTTATTTTGCTTTTACCTTTTTTTATGGCTCCTCCAGAACGCCTGACTGAGAACCTCCGTGTGGGCCAGACTTCTCTGGTGGCTGCCCAGATGTTTCTTTTCTTCAGAGTTCTCCTGTTGAGGATTTCCCCTCAACATCTCACCTCGTTGTGGCCAATCATGGTGACAGAACTGGTAAGAAAGAAGTTTTGAACATTAAAAAAAAAAAATATTACATCTGAAGAAAACATCTGAACATTTAAAAAAAAATACATTTGAAAAAATCAACCTGTGGTTTTTCCCAGCTTACCTTTTTCCTCTTCCCTGCTTGGAAATGTTTTCACAGTTTTACATTAACTTGATAATTTGGAAGGGAAAAGTAAAATTGTCATTAGGAAATTCCTTTTGGATTAATTTTGGTGTTGTTAATGGAACCTCTTGCCTGGATTATTAATTTGTTGCACATCATAAAGTTTCCTTTTCAATTTAAATCATCACTTTTAGTTGGGATTGAATTGTGTGAACATTTCAGCTTCTCAATAATTATTTCTTTAAAGATCCAGACATTTCTACAGCTGGAGGAAGATTTAACTGAGGAAGAGGAACCAGCAAAGTAAGACCTGATATTTAAGAGACTTCTTTAAAATGAATTAATTTAATTAATTTGCTGGGATAGGGAGGAGAGTTTGAGAGATTTCATTAAAATTAATAAATTAATTCTCTGAGATAGGGAGGAGCCAACAGGGCATTTTGCTATTGTATTTTTATTTTTCTATTATTGCTAAATCATAATATAGAATTTCTTTAGCAGGTGGGTGGTATGCTTAAAAATATATGTCCTACTTATTAGTTGTGTGCAAAAGTAAAGTTAACTGCTAAGTCAGCAGTTGAATATTTTAACATGGTGCCATTTTTTGGTGTATTTTAGAATATTTTGGCGTGTTTTAGATTATTTTGGTGTATTTTAGATTATTTTTGTATTAGGTTATGAATTTTAGATTATTATATTTTAGATATATATTTGCTCCTACACAGCAAAAATAAAATAAAAATACTTGTACAGGAGCCTGCTACAGAATAAAAATAATTGTCCAAGAGCTCTTTTGTGTAAATGTGGGCATTCCTCTTGTGCTGACTGAAAAACCTTGGGTGGATTGGAGTTTGAATGGGACTTTTTTAAAAATTTAAACACAGGAGCAACAGCAAAATCAGCAAAGGCAAAGGCTCAGGGGATGGCAGCGGGGCTGAGATCCAGCCCAAGGAGCTGGGCCTGTACCTGGCAGCCTGCAAATTCCTGGACACAGCCCTTTCCTTCCCCCCTGACAGGATGCAGCTCTTCCAAATGTGAGTTCCTCTCTCCCCCTCTTCCCTCATCCTTTAAAAAAATTCTGTTTCCCCCGAGATTTCATTTGGCCATTCATCAGTTCCTTTTAGGAGTGGTGATATTGAATATATGGTGATAAATGGGATTTGGGAAGAGAATTTGGTGTTGGTGGAGGAGGATTTCCCCATCCTCTGTAGGATTCCTTGACTTGGAAAATTGGGAGAGGAGAAAGGTGGAGATTGTTTTCCATCTGCACACACTTGGGAATGTTTTGGAGCTGGTTGTATTTAAATATTGGCAAATCAGTCATGTAATAATTCCTTAATACCAAAGAAGAACATTTAAGACAGATTTTTGTAGAAACAACCAGCGCTGCACTAAAGTAGGCATGATCCAAACAAGGATTTTCATCTTTTGAAGGAATCAATCCATTTATTCCAGGTACAAATGGGCCTTTGTGCCAGAGGTGGACACAGAATCATCTCCTGTCACCTCTCAGCTGGTGGAAAACCACCAGGAATGCCAACCACACATCGTGAGGATCATGGATCTGCTCAAGATGAAATATGGGGTAAAGAAACTTTTCCTTTTTTTTTTTTCAAATCCATTAATTTACTTTTCCAAACACAAGATTTTTAGTTATTGAAGGGATTTTAAGATATTCCCTGTGAGGAAGAGGAAAAGAAGCTGGGGCAGCCCCTGGATCCCTGGCAGTGCCCAAGGCCAGGTTGGACACTGGGGCTGGAGCAGCCTGGGGTAGATGAAGATGTCCCAGCCCATGGACCTGGCTGATCTTTAATGTCCCTCCCAACCCAAACCATTCCATGATATAAATTCTGTACGAAAGCAAATCACCTCTTTTCCAACAAAAGCTTTGGGTTTTTTTTTTTAATTTTGAATAAAATTTATGAATCTCTGAGTTCCACCAGAGAAATGACCTCATGAAGGAAAGACAGGAATCTTGGTTTCAAGGCCTTTGGTCTGGAAATGTGGTTATTTCATGGCAATCTTCCAGCCACTCTTGACCTGCTGTTGTTCTCCTTAAATGCCAATTTTTAAGTTATTCAAGGGATTTTTAGATATTCCCTGTGAAAAAGAGGAAAAGGCTGCCCAGAGCAGCTGTGGTTGCCTCTGGAGCCCTGGAACAGTGGAAGAGCTCACGGATGAGCTGGATGATCTTCAAGGTCCTTTCCAGCCTTTACTTTTAGTACATCCTGCTGCCCTGCTCTTTTGAGAATTTTAAAGTTCTTCTAAAAGTTTTCTATGCCTTCTGACGTTTACATATTTCTACTGAATTTTCTCACAATGTTCATGTAAATGATTGTTTTGCATTCTTCTTTGTGGGAGGAGAGAATTGATGGATTTTGGTTTGACCAGTGTGGTTGGAGAGGTGGCAATCCTCCAATCCACTGCCACTTTTGTAATCCTATATATAGTGGAGTCAGAAAATAAAATTTCTCTTTTGGTTCTTTACTTCCCCTCTTTTACATCCACGTGCTTATGTGAGTTATTTTGTGGCATAGTGTGACAACATTCCAGCTTTGGTTTTTTTCCCTTTCAGGACCCAAAGCACCCCGAGGGAGCTGCCAGGAATCCCAAATTCCCCCTGCTGAGCCTGCGCTCCGTGTCCAGCATCACCCAGCTGCTGCCTTTCTTCCAGACTCTCTGCTGGGCATTCACAGCCCGTGGCAGTGACCCCCAAAATTCCCACCCCTCTGCAGCTGCCCCCACGGATTCTCTGGGCAGCAACAGCATCAGGATCCTGCAGCAGCTGGAGGAGAGTGTGGAATGTGATTTCCTGGAAAATCTGGAAAGTTGAGACACTCCTGCTGGATCAAACACAGCGAAAGCTTGGCTGAAATTGCTTTTTTCCCCCAAAACTTTCCAGCTTTTTGGGATTTCTCTTCAATTATTCAGAAGCTGGTGGTAAAAAGGAATCTCCAGTTGGTGTGGTGGGAAAAAAAGGCAATTTGGTGGGAATTTCTCAGAGTTCCTGTGGTTTGTTTTCCATGGGACATTCGTGCTGGATCAAACACAGCGAAAGCTTGCCTGAAATTGCTTTTTTCCTCCCAAAATTTCCAGCTTTTTGGGATTTCTCTTCAGTTATTCAGGAGCTGGTGGTAAAAAGCAGGAATCTACAGTTGCTGTGGTGGGAAAAAAGGGCAATTTGGTGGGAATTTCTCTTGAGTTCCTAAGGTTTATTTGTTTTCCATGGGATACTCATGCTGGATCAAACACAGCAAAAGCTTGGCTGAAATTGCTTTTTTCCTCCCAAAATTTCCAGATTTTTGGGATTTCTCTTCAATTATTCAGGAGCTGGTGGTAAAAAGGAATCTCCTGTTGCTGTGGTAGGAAAAAAGGGTAATTTGGTGGGAATTTCTCAGAGTTCCTGTGGTTTGTTTGTTTTCCACAGGAAGGATTAAAGACATTTTGTACATAGGGGAAGAATATTTTGGACTTGGTGGAAGTAGCAGCTGCCCTGGGACTTCTCCAGTACTTTAAAGTGCTTTTGGAACTGTGTCCTGAAGGAAAATTGAAGGAAAATCCAATATTGCATGTCAGTGTACAATCAGTTTGCAGTGAGTCATTGCCTGAGGTGAAAGCCCCTACTTTGGCCTAAATTGATCAAATTCTAAATAAATGCCCCAAATTCCTCACAGATGGATTGTCTGAGTCTCAGCATTGTGCAAAGAGCTGAAGCTTTGCCCTGGCTGTAATTCAGCTCTGTGCTAGAAGAGTATCTTCAGGCTTAGCAATTCATAATAAATCAGAAATGTGCATAAAACACAAACCTATGCAGGAACACTTTGTAATTATCATAACTCGAGGGGGGGTTTTATTTTAATTAATCTATTAAAATATTTAATCTTTTTTAAATTAAAAACTTTCAGTGACTCAGGTGGCTGCAGCTTCTGAAATGCAACTAAATGAAGATAATGCTGTAAAAATAGAAATTACTTAACTAAAATGAAAATAATATTCTTTTTTTTTTTGTGTTTTTGTAAGAGCATTTTTTGTACAAAAGAATGTATTTGGCTGTTCCTGGACGGTGAGAGAGGTAGAGGAGGATCATCCCAGTGCTTTTCCTAAATTAAAAAATACATGGGGAAAATTTGGTTGGGAATCAAGGATTTCTTTTTCCCAAACTCCCATAACAAACAAGGGAGGCTTCTCTGCAGTGGGTTTTAGGTACAGATGGATGAGATTTTCATCTTGGGTTTATAAACTAAAATCATGAAACATCCTTTACTCTCACACTGGAACACTGTACAATGATAACACCACAACAGGCTTGTGCTAAACTTATTTAAATCCTTTGCATTTTTACAGTGAAGGAAAGTGGTGGACTGAGGTGTGGTCATTAAGAATGTGAATTATTTCTATTAATATAATTTATTAATGTTCTATAATGCTGTTGGAATGAGCACAAGTGAGAAGTGACCCTTTGAAAGCATAATTTGAATATTGGAGCAGGCCACAGTTAAGATGTTGGTGTTCATTTCCTGCCTACCTTCAATAATTTTTATGGATAATGGGAATACTCAGGATGGTTTGGTACTGTTACTTTCTGTTTCCTTCTGGTTGCATTCCATACTTGGATATTTCTCTTAAAATGCTGATGAAGGAGAGTAGGGTTGGATGGGATGTTGGGGAGGAATTCCTGGCTGGCAGGGTGGGCAGGGCTGGGATGGAATTCCCAGATTCCCCTGGATCCCTGGCAGTGCCCAAAGCCAGGTTGGACATTGGGACAGTGGGAGGTGTCCCTGCCATGCCAGGGGTGGCACTGGGTGGGATTTGAGGTCTTGTCCCACCCAAACCATTCCAGGATTCCATGATTCTGTTATTCCATGATTCTGTCTGTTAAAAAATCTAAGACAACTTTTTGCCATTAAACTGCTTTCAGTGGCATCAGACATTTAAGGGACTGGAAGAATCCTTCCACTTCAGAAGAAAAAGTTCATTAAAATTCAGTATCCAAGCAGATCTTTTCTAATTATAATTAACATTTGAAAAAGGAGGAAAGGGCTTTAACTAAAAGTCCTGCTTGAGTGCTGGAGGGGCACAGTTCACAGGCCCAAAGGGAAATATTTGATTCCTTTATTCCATCACTTTATTACTTTTCCATGTGGTTGTTCTCTCCTAGTGATAAATCCACTGGGGAGCCACAGCAGGGCTGTGCTGCTCTGAGCTGGTCCTGCCAAAGCAGAACAGCCTGGCTGTCCATGAATCTGGAATGGTTTTTGCCTGGAACTGCAGACACTCTCTCCTGTTCCAGGAGAGGAAATGCTTTTGCTTTGCTGTGATTTTGCTTTTCAGTCTAACCAAGCTCAGCTTTGTCTTTGGGACTCTTCAGCTCCGACACAGCAGAGCCACAGTGCTCAAAGGGAGACTTGGAAATATTCCAAAGGATTTCATTTTCCTGAAAGAAAAAATTAGGAAGTGCAACCGAGGTAAACTGCTGAAGAGCAGCAGGACTTGAAGTGTAGAGCATTAAGTGATGGTTGTGTATCCCATACCATACATGAATGTAATTCTTCTATTAATATTAAATGTTATTTTGCAATGCCTTTTCAAATGCAGTTCTTATTTTTCAACCTGCCTTCACTGCTCGCTCACCAAGTTTAATTTTTATCTGACTCTGAAAAAGCTCCCAAATTCAGTCACAGAGTAACTGAGGTTGGAAAAGACCTCCAAGATCATCAGGCCCAAGCTGTGCCCAATGC
>QUSF01000235.1:82918-152734 GCA_003676055.1 Chloebia gouldiae | reverse complement strand
CCTGCTGCCCTGATAGTGCCAAGGGAGCCCTACAAACTGACACCTGGAACCTGGACTGGTGAGTTTGTTTTCCCTGGGAAAAGGGCCACTGTACTGTCTCAGTCCCCTGTAGCCCCGTGCTGCAGGCTGGCTGCAACAAATCCGATCATCTAAGGATGTGTCCCAGACCCCAGCAGCCCCCACCTCAAACCCCTGATGCCCTGATAGTGCCACGGGAGCCGTACAAACTGACACCAGGAACCAGCTCTGCTGAATTTGCTTTCATATATTTTGTATCCTTCATTTATTACCAGCGCCATGTGACCCGCCTATGATTTCTGGCTCTGATTGTCCTTTTCCTCCTCAATGTCCACAGTGCCCAGGAATTCTCCAAGTGCATATCTGTCACCCCCAAGTACTCTGGGTTCTTATTTTTTTTACTGAATGCCTCTTGCAAACTGACACTACGACGCTTGGGGTTTGATTTCATCTGTGCTTTGAATCTCGTCATGAAAGCTGCTGTCATGTGACCTTGACCACAACCACTTTGCTTTGCTCAGAAATCATAACCTTCACACCAGCAGCTTGGGACCTGGCCCACTGGCCCACCACTGGCACCTTCCCAAAGCATTCCACTGTATTCCAGTAGTACTCTGCATTTTCAGGCATCCTGTCTGACCCTCATCCTGACCCTAAAAGTGCACCAAGGAATTCTGAAATTGCCATTAGGAAGGTGTAACAATACTCTAAAAGTCACCAGAAAAAAACTAAAAAGCCTTCAAAAATCCCCTAAATATTCCTAATCATCCTGAAAAAAAAAATCCTCCAGGAAACCTTCGCAGCATCTAAACCCTTTCCTGTTGCTCTCTAGCCCACAGATGTCACCCCTACCTTTTTGCAGTGGCTCCTGTTCTCCTCTGAGGGTTCTGGCATTGTCCTGGTGCGAGGGTTGCTGCCTTGTCCCAGCAGGAGGGTTCCAGTGTGGTCTTGCTGTTAGGCTTGCTGTGTTGTGCTGTTGCTGTTAGGGGTGAAAAGGGAAAAGCAGATTAGGGTGAGGTTAGGGCTGGGGTGAGGGCTGGTGCACCTGTACCCTAAGTTGCCTCCTAAGCTGTACCCTGTAGCCCTGATCTCCCCTGCACTGTCCAGCCCTCAAGCCCTTTCCCTTTACTCCTCAACCCCTCCCTCTGCCCCCCAGCCCTCAGGCTCTGGGTGTCCCCCTTGAGCCCCCCTTTGGCCCTCAAGCCCCCTCTCAGCTGCCCCCAGCTTCTCTGTGGCACCCTCCAGCTGCCCCTGCCCCCCTCAGCATCGCCCTGTGCCACCCACTGTCCCCTCCTCCTGTTCCTCCCTCAGCTCCCAGCCTCTGTCACCCTCAAGCACCCACAGTGCCCCTCAAGCTGCCCCTCAAGCCTCTGTGCCATGAAAAGACCCTAAAACACCATAAAAATGCCCTAAAAACCCCTCATCTTCAAAATGTCTTAAAACCCCCACAAAAACATAAAAATAGCCTCAGAATACCCTTAAAATACAAGAAAAATACCCTACTTAAAAAAAACCCTAAAACACCCTGAAAAATCCCCAAAGAACCTTAAAAAATCCTTAAATACTTCTAAAAGAGCTCTAAAAATAGCCCCAAAATCCTTAAAACACACTGATAAGACCCTAAAAAAACATCAAACTTCCCTTAAAAACCTACAAATACCCTAGTCCTAGGAGTCCTCCACATACCCCCAATAGTCCTAAAAAAGCCCTAAAGATTTTTAAACAGTCTTTAAAAAGCCCCAAAGAACACCCCAGAAACACCTAAAACTTCTAATTAGTACTAAGAAAGCCCTTAAAATACCTTAAGAAAAAATTTCTAAAAGCCCTGAAAAAGCCCTAAAAGTATCCTAAACATTCCCAGAAAGTTCCTAAAAAGCTCCTGTGAGAAAACCCCTCAAATATCCTTTAAAAGCACAAAAAAAAAAAAAAAAACTAAAAATGTGCTCAGGCTCTACCAGTCACTCTCGAACCAGCAAACATCATCCCTGCCTTTTGATTAGGGTCACTGCCTGCAGCTGCTGTGGGAGGGTTCTGGGGCTGTCCCATCATTAAGATCATTGCCTGCAGCTGCTGGGAGTGTTCTGAGGCTATCCCAGCATTAGGGTCACTGCTTGCAGCTGCTGTTGGGGACAACTGGTGTTCTAGGGGTGCTGTTTAGGGTGAGCTTAGGGCTGGGTGAGGGCTGCTGCTGCACCCTAACCCTTTCTGGACCCCTGTGTCCTGTCCTTTGTACCCCTAAGCCTCAGTGTCAGCGCTCCACCTGTCAAGTCCCCCCTCTTTGCCCCTCAGCCTGCAATGTCTGTGTGTCACCCCAAGCCCCCAACACTGTCCCTTGGCCCCCTAAGATCCACCATGCACTCTCCACCTGGGTAGGGGTGCTTTTTAGGGTGAGGTTAAGGGTGGTGTGAGGGATGGTTCACCTGTCACCCACAGGCACCCCCCACTTTGCCTCTCAAGGCACCCCCTGCCTCTCAGCCTCCTTGTGTCACCCTCCAGTTCCCCACCACAGCCTCTCAGTGTCTCTGTGCCACCCTGGAGCCCCTTTTTTGCTCCTACAGACCCCTTCTGCCCCTCAGCCTCCATGTGTCACCCTGCATTCCCCACTGCAGCCTCTCAGTGTCTCTGTGCCCTCCTTTTTACTCCTAAAGACCCCTTCTACCTTTCAGCCACCCCCACCCTCTATGTCACCCTCCAGCTCCCTCCCCTCAGCCCCAGGTCCCTTTGTGACATCGTGCAGCCCATAGACATTGTCCCTGCTTATTTTATTTTGGCGTCGTCCTGCTGCCAGGCCTGTACTATGCCCACATGTTCGGGCTTCCACGTGGTGCTTCAGGGAGTCACAAGTGGGCGGTGGGGAGCTGGGAGTAGGCCGCGCCCTTTATCGCTTCGCACCGCCCCTCCCGCCGACAGCAGTTCAGGCGGTCGCCACAGCAACCAAAAGAGGCCAAAACGAGGTCCCGGTGCTCAGCGCCACACGTCAGCCCGCCCCTCTCTGAGGCCGGCGCTTACGAGGGTTCCGCCGGGCCCTCCAGCACTGCCGCCTTGAGGCAGGGGCTGCCACCCGATTGGCTGCTGCCGTGATGGGCGGGGCGAGGCTGGCGCTCGGCCGCGCCCCCGTCTCAGTGGCGGCCGCCCGAGCGCGGCGGCGGCGGCAGGCGGAAGATGGCGGCGGCCGCGGCGGCGGCGCTGCGGGCCTGGTTCTGGAACGAGCGGTTCTGGCTCCCACACAACGTAACGTGGGCGGATCTGGCCGGCGAGCCGGGCCCTCCGGGCAGCGAGCTGCAGTACCCGCGGGCCGCTCACGTTCTCTCCGCCTTCCCGCTGGCGCTCGGCATCTTCGCCGTGCGGCTGCTCTTCGAGAGGTGAGCGCGGCGCCGCCCCCGGGGCGGTGGGACCGGGAGGCGCCGGGGTCTACGAGCACCGGGCCGGGCCGGGGGGCGGCTCGGTGGGGACTCCCCCGCACCCTTCGGGGTCTCCGCCAGGCCCTTCGTGCGTGGAAAGGGGACATTGTGTAATCCCGGGAATCTGTCGCGGGAGTCGTGTCTGTCGCGATATACACAAGCCCGTGGGGCTCCACTGCCCTGGGTCTGGATAACGAGAGGCCCCTCCATTCCGGCGGTGCTGAGATAGTACCAAGAAAAATCCCATGTTTTATATAGGAATTCACTTTTACCCTGCTCCTGACCAGGAGAACCTCGCTGGGGTGACGGACAGAGCTGGCGGCTGCTGCTGCTGCTCCGCTCTTGGCTTCCGTGTGTGCTTTATTGTACTTTCCCTCAGTTCCTGGATGAGGAAATAGGGCTCGTTCACATGGCCTGATGCATTATTAAATGTTTGGTGGCTCTCCCTCGTCTCAGGCACGATGGATGTGAGTGCGGCTCTTCATCTCTGCCCATAAGCAGGTGTAATACAGGATTCCTCATTTACCCGAGCACCCATAAACATTTGAACTCAGCCCTGGGGCACAGGTGGATCCGTGTGTGGTGTGGATCTGCCACAGCCATACACAGTGTGTGGGTGGCAGAGATATTAATTAGTAAAGCAGCTTAATGAGGAAATCCTTAGGTAAAACGGACCAAGACACCCTCTATTGCTGTGCAGGTAGTTCATTAAATATTGATTTAATCTTAAATTTCTGCCTTGAAAGGGCAGAGATTGGCCAGGTTGGATGGATTGGAGCAGCCTGGATTAATGGAAAGTGTCTCTGCCCATGGTAGGGGGTGGGACTGGGTGAGCTTTAAGGTCATTTCCAACCCAAACCATTTCATGATTCCATAGGTACTTGTAAGCATGAAAAAGGCTGCAGGACTAAAATTAGTGGGATTTTTTTTCTGTGGGTTTTCTTTAAGAAGTGTGAATTTTCCTGAGATTTCAGAAATTAAGACGACCTGGTTGGGATGAAGTAAAAAGATGTCAAATATGGAGGAAAATGAAGCAGGTCAGCAGAGAGGTGAGAAACTTGAGAGGCTCTGTTTTCTCCATGCTGACTTTCTGCCCTTAGGAAAGAAAAGGTTTCAGAAAACCAGTGCAGAGAACCCAGGAACACACGTGGCACTGCCCAAATCCTGTCTCAGCTTGGTGTGCTGCTGGTCCTGGCCAAACCTTGATACTTGCAAGGACATAAAGAAAGGAGGTTGTGAGACACAATGAAAATAATATAATAGGGAGGTTCCTAATCCAGGTGTCAGTCTGGGGATGAGGGGCAGAATATTCTCTTTTCCTGGAGTTGCTGGGGAAGATGAACTATGCCTGATGGCACAGTGCTCCAGGCAGCATTTACTTTGTATTGATAATGTCTCCCTGGTTTATGAAATTTCTTTTGTGATATTAATTTAGGGTGGAGTCAAATTATGATTTAACTCCTGAGCCTGCAGAGCAAAGCTCAGAGGCCAAGGTCTGGTTCCTGAGGGGGTTGTTCCTGATCTCAGCTGTGTCTCAATGGTGTCCTAAAGTGAAAGCAGATTGTCACAGCCCATCTTAGGCAGTTTCTAGTGTGTTTATTTTAAAAGTACATATCTTTGAAAAAACTCCTTTCTGTTTCTTTCAGCCACTTTGAATATGTCATAAAAGTTCAGCTTTGTCTCAATAAACTCCTGTGGTGCATTTATCCCAATTCAGGCTTTGATTGTGTCAAATGTCTCTCTTGACACACATTTCACAGTTGCACTTGGTGACTCAGAATGTGAATTACAGACTTGTGCAGCTCTTTTGGTTGAGCTGTTTCTTTTCTCTCTCCTTTTGTAGCTCCTCAGTGTGAGGAGCTACAACATTGACACATTTCTCTTACTTAGAATTCTACTAAAAACTATCTTTTATATCATGACATTGACAAAATAATCATTAGTTTGTCTGTCTGTGGGTAGTTTATGACTGTACGGGCGAGTCAGGACTCATAGAGGAAGGTAAAGACAGTGGAAAGTGAGAGGGTGAGGATTTTTGTCCAGTCAGCAAAAAGAAAGACTTCTGCCCGTAAATTTGGCTTTATTTCTTTTTTATCCTTGATTATCCTTTAGAAAAAGGTGATTTGAGATGTTACTTAATCAGGTCTGTTGTGGAATGAGGTGGTTAAATTGTAACATAGCAAAATTGAGAGATTATGGAAATACAAGCTCAAAGAGTGGATATTCAATAAATCTCACTTTGGTGATTGTTCTTCCTTTAAGAGCTGCGATAGGGAGTTACCAGCCAAACTGGAATGTTCATAAAGATAGATTCTGCCTTTTTGTGAAGCACAACATGCCTGAGAACTATTTGTTCTAACATACAAGTCTGTGGACTTGAAAATTGATTTTAAAATCAGTGTGTGTTAACAACTAGTGTGAAAGAGGTGGCTGGGTAGGCTGGGGTGTGAGCTGATCCCTGTTGATAAAAGTTTAATAGAAGTGTTTATGTGATGAGAATTTGTTGCTGGAAGGTGTGGCAGTAAGATGACCTTGGGTATAGTTTGTTGCTGTTGAGATTTCTATAAAATTATTTAGATTAAAAGGGTGCTTTCAAGGTTACCTTATCCAATTCTCTCCTCAAAGCAAGGCCAGTGTTCAGGCAACTCAGGTTGCCTGGGGAGTTCAGTTCAGTTTGAATATCCCCAAGAATGGAAATTCTGCTGTCTGGGCAGCATTTTTTCCTATTTTAGGGGTTGTGCAGAAATAAGTCACTGTGGGATTCAGTGCAAAACACATCTGAAAACCTGCCCTGGAACCAAAAATTTGAAGTGCCACAGCACTTTGAAGTGTGAGTTTACCTTGCTGAGCTTACCTAAGTAGCAGGTCAGTTTGGGATTTTCCTGTCTGAGCAGGGGATTAACCACTCACTTCATATTCCACCTGCAAGTTCACGTGTGAACTTCTGTGCTGCTCTTGTCATATATCCTGTAGGAAAGCAGAGTATAAAGCCATTTAATACTTGATATTTTTTACATTTTTGTGGGGGTCTTGCAAAATGTTTCATAACATCAGGACATGATTTCTGGCTGGTGGTCTGGATTATGGCGGAAGCCGTGAGCCTTTGGAGCCAAACTCAAAGGAAATCACTCCTTCCTTTTTTATTTTCTAATTTTTTTTTTAAGCTATGGGCGTTGAAATGTAGTTGAGCATGTCCAGAGAGGAGCAGAGCTGGGAAGGGTCTGGAGCACAAGAAGAGGCTGAGGGAGCTGGGGAAAGGGGCTCAGTCTGGAGAAAAGGAGGTTTGGAGGGGAATCCTGTGGCTTTGCACCACTCCCTGAAGAGGGGTCAGGTTAAGCATCAGGAGGAATTTCTTCATGGAAAAGGTGGTCAGGCCTTGGAAGGGGCTGCTCAGGGCGGAGTCCCCAAACCTGGAGGTGTCCAAGGACATGGCACTGTGGCTGGGGGACAAAGAGGGGGTCAGGCACAGCTTGGATTCGATCTCTCCTGGAGAGATTTTTAACCTTAGGGGTCCTGGATAGCGACATAGGAAGAACTGGGGAAGCCTGAGTCCACAGTGTCTATCGTTTGTTTAGTGTTTTCTGAGAGCTGGGTGTTCCTTTGGGATCAGTCACAAGATGATCTATAATTCCTCAAGGGAAAACTCCACGACCTGGGACTGCTCTTAAACACAGCCACAGATAATTGTTCCTGAAGCACTGAGTGCGTATTTCTGAGAATAATTACTGTTTGGAGCACTTAGACCACAATTCTCCTGAATTTTAATCTTTCCTTTTAAACACAAGGAGAAGTTGTAACAATTGTGGTTGGAAAAAGCAGCATTTTCTGCGTGGTGGCACTGGGAGGCTCCTAAATATGTGTAATTTCAGTTTAGCTCTCTCTGAAACAGTCTCTCTGTGAAAGCAAAATGGTTTTAATGGTTCAAATGTTGTCTTTTTCAATATCAGTTTGAGAAACAGGCTCTTCCTTAAAATAACTGATTAAAAGATACTAAATTTTGCTCCTTTAACCCGCCCGTTTGCCCACCAACAGGAGAGGTAATGTCAGGTAATGCAGACATTTCCCTTGGAACCCTGAGCCCATTCTGACACAAACGTGGTTATTTTGAACATGTTTATATTGGTTTTAGTTGCACCCCCAGGCTTGTTTTCAGAGTCTGTAAAATCCTGGAAGAGTTAAATCAGTTTGGAATACACAGAGCACATGGGATTGATGAGATCCTGGTATCAGGGATCTTTCAGACTGAGGAACTTGCATCTTCCTGTCTGTCCTGAAGGAAGCAAGCCACTTTATTTCCCCCCGCCCCGCCAAAAAAAGTTACTTTTGGGAGCTGTGTCACTTGAACTTCCCTTTTTTTCTGAGCTATGTTACATCGAGGCCTATTTTGGAAACAAAATGCTTTGTTTTAGGGCTTCATCTCCAGCATTTCTGTTCACAGCAGACTGCTATCAGTCTATTGTTTTATTGCTGAGGAATGAGAGTCTCCCTGGGGAGCACATTTAGATCCTTAGAAGCCAAGGGCATTAAGATTTAATTTTTCATCCTGGTGTGCACAGTATGTGCTGTCTGAAGTTAACATATGGACTAATAAAAGAAATTTCTTCACCTGGAAAGCAGTGGAATGGTGATTTCAAAAGCTTTTTCACCAGGTTTTGCAGCTGATGACAAATCCAGGTCCTTGTGATTCAGGCAGAGGAAGAAAATAAATATCTTGTTTTAATCCAGCTCTTTCTGGGCAATTCTTGCAGGTTTATTGCCAAGCCATGTGCCATAAACCTTGGCATTCAGGACAGTGGACCTCACAGAGCCCAGCCCAATGCAATTTTAGAGAAAGTGTTTACATCTATCACTAAGGTGAGTCACATTTCAAATTCCATCTCAATTCCAAAGGGAATGGAGGCCTGGAAGTGTCTCGAGGAGGGGGGCTTTTTCTTCCACTATTCTGGATTGAGATGCACAGTTCATACTCTGCATCCACATGTGGGCTCATTCTGATTTTACTTTGCCTTTGGCACGTCCTTTTGGTAGCAAAGTAAATTCCCTGTATGGCTGAGCCATGGTTTTGTGCACAGAGGACTCTTCTTTGGGATACAAAAGTTCCCCTGATAGACAAGCCTGAGCTGCTTCCTTTAGTTCCCTGCCTTTGGTCCGAGTTATACAGTGGGGATTCTTTTTTTAATAAGAGATTTCCCAGCATCTTTCACTTTTTTGGGAAGGTGTTCCTCTTTTTCTGGAGCTCAGTTCCTTTTCTGATTTTATTGGTTTTATTGTGAATGTCTTCCTCTCATTTTTGCCATTTACTGTAAACTTGGACAGCAGTTGTTAGTGAAGGATGTCCTGATGAAGGTCAGGACATTTAATGGTGGCAGGATGTTTCTTTGGGTTGTTTCCTTCTTTCCCTTAAGCTTATAGGCCTACAACACTACAGAATTACAGAATCCCTCTGCATTTTATCCAACATTGAATAAATGCAATAGATTTTCATTAAAGATAATGAAATGGAAGGTTTTCTGTTGAGATTTGGTGATGCTGAACCTCATCTACTAGAGCAGATAAAGGGAAATTTTACAAAAACCTCAAAAAACTTGCCTTGTGAGAACATTAAAGTTTTGAGGCATTTGGAATGATGTGTGAACTGAAGAATCCCCAGAATCTGATGCCCTTTGTTGGGAGAACTTCAATTCAGGGGATGTCCTTGAAATTAATGTTTAGAAAACCCAGGAGGTCACAAGCTGTGCAGAATCTGTCTGGCTTATGAAATTTTAACTGTCCCAGTGTGCTGTAGCTGCTGTTGGGTTTGGAGAGTCTGGGGGTGGCCCTGGTGCAATGGAAGGATTTCACTGCTGCTGCTCTGAGCTGGGAGCTCTGAATTCCCCTTGGAGGAAGGTGCTTTCCCAACCATTAAACCCCAGGAGGGTGCTGAGAAATGTGTGATGGATTGACAGGGCAGTCATGGTCTCAACACTGAAAATCAAATTACTCTGATTTTGATTTTCAGCTGAGCAAACTTATGATTTTTTATTAAATCAACATTCTGCATAGCTTTTGTGGTTGATATGTAACTCGAATAGCAAAATGTGTTTATCATCTTTAAGTGTTAGAGCTCCCTGGCAGAGCTGGTCTGAATTATCTCACTCCTGGGCCATTATAGAGGGAGCTACCAGGTCTGGTTCACTTTGATAAACCCATTTGTGTTCGTTCAGACAGGTGGAGAACAGGAATATATTATATCTATATTTGTCACGGAAGTACTTCAGTCTTCAAATATCTTTTCATTTATAAACTTTCATAATAGAAATAACACAATTTCTACAGTGCCCTTATGGAATATACAGATACCTACTGTGTTAAACCAACTCTTACTTGAAAGTTTCCCTGACCTTGCTGTGAGTAGCAAATCTTAAACATCTTTAGCTTTGCTCCCAACTTCTGGGCTGTTGGAATTCATGTGCAGCTTTAACAGGTAGGACAGGACACTTTCACACCTCCTCCCCCTAAATTAACAGACAGAACAGTCACATTCATTGTCTTAAGGTGCTGTCAACTCATGAAATAGGTGAGGAAATGCTCAACCAAAACCATTTTGAGTAATTAAGTAATTAGTGGCTTATGAAGGTTAAACCTGAACGATTTGTGGCAATGGGTTCTTGGTTTCAGACTATGTGATCCCTTCCTGGTGTGTTTTTTGTTATCTGTGCATTATTTCTGTCATAATGCAGGACTGAAAGTAGCTTGAGGAGCGAGAGAAATTACATTTTTTTCATTTTCTTTCAGTCTCCAGATGGAAAGAGGTTAGAAGGCTTGTCCAAGCAGCTGGACTGGGATGTCCGAAAGATCCAGCGCTGGTTTCGGCATCGGAGGAACCAGGACAAACCCACCACCCTTACTAAATTTTGTGAGAGCATGTATGTTTGTGCAGAGGGGCTTCATCTTAGAGCTGTAGCTGGGCCTGGGAGCAGCTGCTCCACCAGACCAGGGCCAAAATTCCCGTACGAGCAAATGAGGGCAAGTTTTAGAATTCTAAAATGTTTGTGGGCATGCCTGAGAGACCAGAACGGGGTACAGGAGTCAGTGCTGGGTGGCTTTAGACACTGGGCCAGGTCCTTTATGACACTTGAGATTGTCTGTGTGTCCACGTCTGAGTGTCTGTGCGCTCCTCTGTGTGTCCGTGTGTGCACATGTGTCCGTGTGTCCATGCCTCTGTGTCCACGTGTCTGTGTGTCCACGTGTCCGTGTCTGTCCATGTATCTGTTTGTCCGTGTCTGTGTATCCATGTCTGTGTCCGTGTCCATGTCTGTGTCTCCATGTGTCCCTGTCTCTCTTTGTGTGTGCCTGTCCGTGTGTGTCTCTCTCTGTGTCCCTGTTCCTGTCCATGTGTCCTCATGCCCACACTGCCTGTAAATCCCCTGGGATGCTCCTGCACCACCCACTCCTGCACTGACCCGTTCCCACCCAGAGCTCATTCCTATTCCCACCTTCTGCCTTTCCCAGTCACAGACACTCCTTGGCTTCCTTTTCTTCTCTCTTCAGCCCATTCCTTGTTCCCGTTCCCTCCAAGTTCCTGCAGTTTTCTCTGTAGTGCAGTAGAACCTCAGTATTTTTTCCTGACTTGTTTCTCCTCTGCTGGTTTCTTTCCTTTCCAGTAACTTTCAATTCTTCCCCCAGTATGGTTTTGTCTACCTAAAGTCACAAGGTAAGAGGGAGGAATACATACATTAGGATACCTGTGGGTTACAACAGCTTTGCTTTTGTTATCTTGTTGTCTCTTAAAGCATATGAATGATGCACGTTCACCTGAGTTTCAAACCTAGCTGCTGATGCAAACTCATGTGTGGTATGAACACTCTTCAGTAGGTTTATGTTACCTGAAATGTTTAGAAATTAAGGTGAGCGAAGGCTTTTCAGGTGTCAGATTTGGGGGTTTACCCAATTATTTCAATTAATTAAAAAAATGCTAACCAAAAGCTGATTCTGTGTCTTAAATTTATTTTTTATGTCTTTTTCCAGGTGGAGATTTACATTTTATTTCAGTATATTTTCTTATGGAATCAGGTTTCTCTGGACGGTGAGTTGCTCTGTCACCCACGTTGTTGTTCTGTGTGGTTGCAATTGAATGATCCCTGATTTGGGAACCTGGGGGTTCTGTTAAAGACCTTCTTTACACTATAGGGAAGATTCTGTACAGATCTGCCATTTTGGAAATAATAGAAAATTATTTGATGTGTTATCCCAGAAAGTTGGGGAAAAAAAGGTGGGGTTTGGGTTTTCTTTGCTATGGAGACCTGCTCCTTTTTTTATCTTTCCCTCTTGAAGGGATCCAAATTCACCTCCTTGGGTCTTTATTATTATTAGAGCTGTACGATTATTCTAGATTTTTCCATTGCAGCAGAACTCACATTGACAGCATAAATTAGACTTTAAATCACTAGGGTTTTTTACAGTAAATGTAGTTTGAATGGCAGAATGAAGGTAAAATTTCAGTGAGGCAGTGCTATAGTGTCAGGTGACTGGGGAGGAAAATACCCAGTACAAACTGGGGTTTTATATAACTTCTTATTTATATATAATAAAAACCTACCTATTCTCTTTAGGCACCCTGGTTTTGGGACACGCGACAGTGCTGGTACAACTACCCTTTCCAGGTATGAGAGAAGCACCACCTAAATTCCAACTTTTTGGACAATTTCAGTTTTTATTTTTGTTATTGATACTAGATTAAAACTCTGCAATTTATTCTTTGTGCCTTTACATCCTGGTTTGGCAACAGCAGGGTTTTCTCAGATACATCTGATTCAGTCACTTTATGTTTATTTGCTGCTGACTTTATTAAAAGTGTGAGAAAAAGGCATAAAATCATAGTGGTAATTTATTTATTTACTGTATAGAGGCCAACAGTCTGTTCCAGAACCTGGTTTTCCTACTCCAAAAGGCTTCAGCAGGTGTTGTAAATATTGACAAGGGAATTTACTCCTTTGGAAGAAAAGCTTAAACACACAGTTATATTTGTGTGAGTAACCTTGGAGTAAGATGCGTGTTGCTTAAGCTTGTTTTTATTAAACCTGAATGATTTAACTTGAACCTCAGCAATTCTGGAGCAACAAAATGGGATGGAAAAGGAGGAAGTAAAAAAGTGATTTAATGTAACTTTTGAATTATTTTGTCTTGTAACTGTATTATCTCTGTTTTCCAGCCTCTAACATCCAGGCTTTATTATTACTATATCTTGGAGCTGGCCTTCTACTGGTCCCTCATGTTTTCTCAGTTTACAGACATTAAACGGAAGGTGAGATGAACCAGAATTGCATTAACCACTCAATAGCTTTAATAATATCAATAATAATAGGTAGGACTAACAAAAAATGGGAGTGTGCCTGGCCAGAAAAGCCAAAATAGTGATAATTATGTTTTCTTCCTCATTTACACCTTTGTGAACCCTGAGAAAAAGGTTCAAGAAGCAAGGCTAATCTGGTGTATCCTTGAGTTCCTTTCACCTTCCAGGGGACAGAACAGCTTCACTCAATACCTCCCAATCAAAAGTTAACAAATCATTGCCTAAAAATAGGTTTTACTGGAAGGCTTGCAAGAAAAGGAGCTGCTCAAAGCCGTACCTTGCTGAAGCTGCTGAGGAAATGTCAAATGCTAAGGAAACTATAAATTGGATTTTGAAAGGAATTTCTCATCTATGTGAGGAGCAGATGATGAGTGATTGCAGTTGCTCAAATCTAATGCTGCGTTCCAAGATTTGGTTATTGTTGCTGTTGGAGAACAGTCCTCAATAAATCCTGGCTTATTGCTTCCTTTACATGAGCTGCAAAGCAGCAAATTATCCCAATTTTTGCACTGGCTGTTAAAAAACAAGTTTACCCAGGCTTTTTTCTGTGCTGAAATTTTAGCAGATGGGGCGCTATGGGATACAGGGGAGCTGCAGACAGGGAGTGATGAACAGCTGCTGGGACTGTGTTTGTAATGTTTCATTTTGACTTTTACAAGTGGATGACATTCCACATGGCAGCAGGGTGAGGTACAGGGGGCCAGGGGCTGAAGTGCAAACCAGCCCTGAATATTGTGCATTGTAAACATTTTTTGTTCTTCCTGCTGAGTTTACCTGGTGTTCTGTGCCTGCTCTGCCCTGGCAGGGCTTGGTCACTGACAGCAGTAACAGCAATTAAATGTGTCCCGGCAGCTGAGGGGACTTCAGTGTGTCTGAAAAACCAGAAGGAGATAAAAATAGGGCTCGTCCTCTGAATCACATCTGTGGGGTCTGCAGGTACAGATGTGTGTGTGCCAGAGAGACTGTGCTGATCCCTGAGCAGGCAGAGCTCTGACTTCACCAAAGCTGAGAGATCTCTCTGGAAGCTTTTGTGGAGATGGTGGGAGTGTGATGAGCTGCAGTTGCTGTGGAGTCAGAGCACGAACCAAAGGAATCCTGTGACCCCAGTGACTCAGTTGGGTGGCCCTGTTCCAAACTTTTGCATTTGTGTGACAACCAAAGAATCTTCATTCCTGGTTTTCCTGTGTCCAGGACTTCCTGATCATGTTCGTCCATCACTTGGCCACAATTGGACTCATCACATTCTCCTACATGAATAACATGGTGCGGGTTGGAACTCTGGTGCTGTGCCTTCATGATGCTTCAGATTTCCTCTTGGAGGTGAATTTCCTTTCAGATCTTTGCATCCCTAATGCTGGCGTGATCTCAGGGGAACAAGCTGACATCCCTGTTCTTGATAAACTGCTTTAAATGTGCCATGAAATTCCTGCTGCTGATCCTGCCTTGTCAGCTTTTCCTCCAAACTGCTTGGGTGCTGAGAGTCACAAAACCATGGAATGGTTTGGGTTGGAAGGAACCTTAAAGATCATCCAATTCCAGTACCCCAGGTTGCTCCAAGTCCCATCCAGCCTGACCTTGGACACTTCCAGGGATGAGGCAGCCACAGCTTCTATACCAGGGCCTCACCACCCTCTGGCAGGGTGATTGTATCCTCTGGCAGTTTTAAGCCATTCCCCCTTGTCCTGTCACTCCAGGCCCTTGTAAATAGTCTCTTCCATTATTCTTGTAGAACTGTATAAATAACAGTATAAAAACAGTAATGGCAGTATAATAATCCCTCTTTGTTCCAAACACTACAAATGTGATTGAGAGTTTTTTGCAGCTTTCCAGCCAGGTAATTACAGGAGTGCACAAAGGAAATTATATTTGCATGTTTATTGTCTCTTGTAGGCTGCAAAACTGGCCAATTATGCCAAGTACCAACGTCTGTGTGATGCTTTCTTCATGCTCTTTGGGGTCGTGTTCATCGTGACCCGGCTGGGCATTTACCCTTTCTGGTAAGCACCTGGAGCTGGGAGGTCTTGGTTGTTCTCCCAATCCTTTCAGCAGAGCCTTTGTTTTAGACTTTTCCCAAGCATTCCAGCTGTCCCTCAAGGCAGCCTGAAGCAGCACATGGCCCAAGTGCTGTTTGGGGCAGAAGGTTTGAGTAGGCACATTAGGGTGCACATTAGGCACAGAAGAAGTCTCTCCCCAGTCAGCTCCGGGACTGGGAGAAGAGTCCAGAATCCCATTTGCAGCTGCCCCTCCCCTGCTACAGTGGTGACAGAGTCAGCCAGAATCTGCTCTGAGAGGCTTGAAGGATCCTCTGCTTCTCTGAAGAAGTTGTAGAAATAATTACAAGTAAGGTACAGTCTCTTGAGGTCATTTTTGTTTGTGTTTGGCTTAGTCATCACTGCAGTTTCTGATTCTTATGACACTTCAGTCCTGTCCTTGTGTTGTGACTATTCAGAGCCTGAAATAGGTTTGAGGTTTCTTGGGAGGTAAAACCCTGGATAAATGGCTTAGAGAAAATCATCCCATAATGAGATGCCCTCTCACCTCAGTAGGTCAGACCTGGAGCAGTGCTTTGGTTAATGAGCTGTTGTCCTTTTATTGTGTGTGGTGACAATTTGGTTACACAATTTTACTGCCTCCATTTATTTCCTAGACCATGGACACCTGGCGTTCCCATTCTTTTTGGGTGCCTGGTAGGCAGCAACAGTCCTTTCACTTTAGGATCAGGGTTGCAGTTAAAGCTCTTGCTTATTTTCCAGTAAATGCACCAAAGGACTCTGGATGAAGACAACATTTAATTCCTGTTTCTTAATAGGCTCCTTCCAGGGACAAACTAGAGAGTTGTTTTAGCAGCTGCTGTCTGTCATGAGGGGTTGCTCTTACCTCACACCAGTGCTCAGCATCCTGTAAATCTTTAATGTGTTTTCCACCGGCTGTAATGTCACTCCTCAGCTTTGCAGAGGAATCTGCCAAGCTGCAGCAGTACTGCAAACTCTGTGCTGTTTTCACTGCACATGTACTCCCTTTTCTAATTAGTAATGTAAAACATCAGCAGATCTCTGGAACTGCATTTCATTCTTTCATAAACCTGCTATGAGTTAAATACTTCTGGAGCTCTCTTTTGGGGGATTTTAATTCTTGTTTGAAAGGCTTGTTTTGCTTTTCTTGTGAGATGTTAAAAGCTGTGTGAAATTAATGTGGTTGTTAAAGGTCTCTCCATACCTATCTGCATCATAAAATCTAAAGTGTTTATTAAATTGCTGAAGGTCTGCCTATAACTCCCAGCAACAAGAACAGCAAAACAGTAATGAAAGAAACACAAAGCTTGGGCCATAACGCAGTTTTGAGTCTTCCAGCCTGCCCAGAGGAATGTATAAAACTCCGAGGGAGGAGAAGAGCACCCAGGGAGGGAAGGAGGCCTTCTGGGGACAAAATTCCTTCCTGATCCCAGAATCTTTGAGATTGGAAAAGCCCTCCAAGACCACTGAGTCCAGCCTGTGACTGATCCCCAGAGCCGCGAGTTCCACATCCACTTGTTTCTTAGGCACCTCCAGAGATGGAGACTCCACCACCTCCCTGGGCAGCACCTTCCAATGCCTCACCATCCTTTCCACGAAGAAATTCCTCCTGATGTCCAGCCTGAACCTTCCCTGGCACATCCCTTTTGTCCTGTTTTTGCCTGGGAGCAGAGCCTAACACTCCCCCCAGCTGCCCCCTCAGCTCAGGGAGTTGTGCAGAGCCAGAAGGTCTCCCCCTGAGCTTCCATTTCTCCAGCTGTTCCAGCTCTGGACACACTCCAGCCCCTCAATATCTCCCTTACTGTGAAGGCCCAGAACTGGACACAGCTTCACAGTGCCCAGCACAGAGGGACAATCCCTGCCCTGCTCCTATGTCCACACTATTTTTGGTATGATTTTTGATCTTTAAATCTGGCTGAAAGCTGCCCAAGCAGGAAGGTGTTAACGGTTGTTGTGACCAGAGCAGGCTGACATCACTTCCTGTGAAGTTGTTATAAATAAATGCTTATGCTTTGGAGAAGAAAATTGGCAGCAGATCCATGTGTGTAACCAAACTGCAGCATATTCACATGTTCTGTTTTGTTGCCCAGTTCAAATGCTCTTAATGAGCTTTACTCAGTCTTCTGACTCTGGCAGGAGCAGAGCAGCAGATGCTCAGTGAGACACAAACTGTTGTGCATCTGGCCTGCCACCTCCAGTCAGAGCTGAGCACAGCTGATGTGAAATGTGTTTCTGGATCTCTTTAAGGATTTTGAACACGACCCTGTTTGAAAGCTGGGAACTGATCGGTCCCTACCCTTCCTGGTGGCTGTTCAACGGGCTCCTGGTGACCTTGCAGGTCTTGCATGTCATCTGGTCTTACCTCATCATCCGCACGGCCTCCAAGGCCCTGGTGAGGGGGAAGGTAAGGCTGAGGAAGGCTTCTGGGTCCTCTTTCGTACAAGCCCCATTAAAGAATTACGAAAAATTGGGCTTTCCAATGAGGGCTGATGTTAGTTCTTAAGGAACTTGTGTCAAGAGTTCACAAAAATGGTGTTTTTTTACCTTGATTGCTCTGCACTTGTGAGTTCCCAGGTGTGTTCAAAGGGAGGGAGTCTCTCCTTGGCATGCCGGGGAATAACTCCATTTTCCAGTACATTCAAATGTCCTAAAATGGGGATTATGACACTCTTGTTGTGTACTCTGCAGTTTAAGGTGGTAGTAGGCCTCTTTTGGACAACAGAATGAACATTGCCCAATGATGTTGCCCAACTTCAGCTGGTCCTTGGGATGTGCTGGGGATTGTGCTTCTTCACTGGCTTCTGTCTGCCAGTGCAGGCACTGAGCTCCAGCACTCAGGGAAAGGGATGAAGTGGGGTTGGCTTGTCAAAAATCACAGAATGGCCTGAGTTGGAAGGGACCTTAAAGATCAACCAGGCTGGAGAGGGCTTGGAGCAACCTGGGATAGTGGAAGGTGTCCCTCCCCATGGCAAGGGGTGGAACAGAATGAACTTTAAGGTCCTTCCAACCCAAACCATTCCATGATTCTATGAAACGAGCAAAAAAAAAAAGATTTAGTAGCACAAATACTTTTTCCTATCAGGTATTTATACTCTGATCTGAGTTTCTCTGACAGCTCTGCATTATTTTGTGTTTAACTTTAGCTGTCCCTACACATGGAATGTGGCCTTGAAAAATATAAATATTCTGGTTGATTCTGAGGGCAAGCAGATTTCAGGGTACAAGCTCTTCATCTGTTCCCCACAGCTGCTACTACAAATGCCTGATTTTCATTCTCGGCAGCTGCTTCTGTATCCTGAGTTCTACACCTTTTCCCTTTCCTTGGTTCTCTCCTGTCCAGGTGACCTAGCCAGAGAAAGGAATCTAAGCTCTGTCTTCTTCATTCTTTTCTCCTTTTCTCTGTGCCAGATTGGAGCTGGACAGTTTCACCCTGTGCATGTAAGTGTGACCTGTGTTTCTGTTTGTTCACTGAAACACGTCTGTGTCAAGGCCAAGACAAAAGCAGAGCCCTGGTCTTGGGGCTTTGGTGCCTTCTCCTTCTCTCCCTGGTCCTGACAGAGTGCTAAAATACTGTTTTATCCAAAGGTCAGAGCAGTGTCCTGGGGTCTGTTCTCACCTGCTGTCACCTGCCTGCACAACCTTCACTTTGTGCTTTTACACACCGACACACCCCAACTTCTGTCTTTGCTCCTCATCAGCACCGCACTGAGGTGGAGAGGGCAGGAGGAATTTACTCCTTTTTGTGAAAAGGAGTGAAACAGTCACTTGTCCCCCAAGAATGGAAAAAATGTCCAGGGATTCCAGTGACTCTTTGAACTTCCAATATAACAGGAGATTGGGGAAAGATAGCAAAAGTTCTGGCAACAGGCAAAAGCCAGGACATCCAAAAAGCTGCTGGAGATCGTTAACTTCACCTGGCTTCCAGCCAGATCTTCCCTAGAGTTCAGCTACTTCCTGGTACTGCAGAGCCCTAACCCTGACTCCAAGAGAGCAGAGTAGAGTGAAATCCTGGAATCCTCGGAAAGCTGCAAGCCAAGGCACTGGCACATGGAGTTACTGAGGCTTCACAGGGAGGAGAGTGAGGAGCTGCCTTGGCAGAGCAAGGACTGCTCTCCAGGCCCAGCTCACTCTGGGGAGGTTTGGCTCTGGTACCTGCCACTACCCAAAGTGTGTGTTTGCAGCTAGGGTCAGGTTTATGGGCTCTTCCCTTCCCCTTCTGGCTCTGCAGGGCTGCCCCTGCTGTGACACTTGGAGCAGCTGGCACCACACTCCTCCTGGGAAGGTTTGAAATCCCACGTGCAAGTCAAACAGAGCTGGATTTGCAGCCAGTCTCTGTACTAAGGGATGCTCTGTAAGCAGATCTGGATCCCTGGGCTGAGGCTTCTCCTGTTCTGAGTGGGTGTTTGCTGGATCAGACACTGCCTTTGTTCTCCATCCCCTGTCCAAACAGGCTCCTGCTCCTAAATGGGATGTCCCAGATGAAGCACAGGCTGTGGAAATGGAAGTGCTTTGTTGGAGCAGTGATGTGATAAATAAAGCTGGTTAATTTTTGAAATAGCAAAGTTTTTCCCTGTAGGACGAAACGTTCTCTCTCAAACTGACACATTCCTGGTTTTTGGTTGTCGGACCCACTTGTGATTGTGACATGAGAAATTTTTGATTCAAAACAAATAGTTTAGAAAAATGGCCTTTAACTGATCTAGAGAGGAGCCCTTGGAAGACAAGAACAACGCCAGATCTGTAATGTCATCTGATCTGGTGAGAACAAGAGTGAAGTGTTTTCACAGAATACTTGGAAAATGGAGCTTGTCTTTACAAATGGTCTTTTTTCAGTGTCTGTGTCTTGTTCCTGATGTGATGACAGGCTCCTTGGGACCTTGAACTGAGCCAGACTCAAATGTAGGAGGTAGATGTGAGTGAAGATGATTCATCACACAGACACAACCTTCTAACTGCTCGTTTCTGTCAATTTCTCAACTCCCCTTCTCCTCTCCCACTCCCCAATTCCACTGGCAATGTTTAGGTATCCAAGGATGACCGCAGTGACGTGGAGAGCAGCTCCGAGGAGGAGGATGTGACTTCCAATAGCACAAAAGGAATTTTCAGCACTTCCAGTAACGGTTCCAACCGCCTGAACGGCCACATGGCCGGTGGCCAGTGGACAGGAGAGGAGTAAGGCCCTGGGCTGGCCTTGAGCAAACACGAACTTCTCTTTCAATATCTAGTTGTGTTGAGCTCCACATTCCCAAGTGATCTTTAATCAAAAACCCCTTCCCCAGAAACCTCCAGCAGACCCGAAATGGGCACAACCCTGACCAGTCAGAGGCTTTGCATGGCACAAGGGATGAAGCCAACGACCAGGGCAAAAACAAAACTGCAGATTTCATTTCAAGCCATTTTGTACTTCAAAAGTACAAGAAAACACCCCTGAGTCCTGTTGGTATTTGCAGACGTGTCTTTGTGACAAACTGGCTTTTACTGGGATCAACTCGAGGCAGAGCACGTTTGGACCCCAGGGTTTGGTGCCGCTCAGTGATGGTTCACTCCTAGCAGATGCAGCAGCTCTTGATGCACTCCAGAAGCCACTTCAGAACACAGAGAACACAGGTTCCATGTCCCATCTGCCCTGGGTGAGGCAGAGATTGCTCCCAGCTGAGCTTTGAACTGTGCTAACCCAGAACCACTGCTCTGCCTCGCCCCAGGGTGCTGGGGCCAGGGACCAGGGACCAGGCCAGCATCTGCTGCCTCTTTTGGTGCTGCAAACCCCTCTGAAGTCTTGACCAAAGCCTTCTGCAAGGGGGCTGGGGGGGGTGGTTTATTGCCCCTGAGACAACCAGCATAATCCAGGCATTTTAAATTGTTTTCTTCCTGTTGCAAATTGTGGTTTTGAAGCCTTCTCTAGACCTACTGGATTCAGTTGGCTAAGCTGGGATCAGAGAGAGGATCAGAACTGGTAGGTTGGGTTTAACTCTCAAAAAAATGAGATGTTTTGGTCCTGTACTCTGAGACAAGTGATTGTTGCTGCTCTGATGTTAAGAGCTGTGGAGGAACCCAGGGCTGGAAGAGCAGCCACACTGTGGGCTTTGCTTCTCTCTTTCTTTTTTTTTTTTTCTTTTTTTTTTTTTTTTAACTCAGTGGTACTTGGGGGCAATGGAACGGTCAATCAGGAGCAGAATTTTGGAAACTTCTTAAGTTGTTACCATTTTATACTATTGTTTACTCTTATCTCCTATTAAAAGTTGCTTCAGAAACCTGGGGTGATGTGTTTCATCTTGAGGAAATAGAAGAGAGGACAGCGTGTGTCTGTCTCTGAGCACCTGGGCTGCTGCCAGGAGCACAGGAGAAACAACTTGGAAGAACAGAAGTGATGGACTTGTGGAAGGCACCCCTCCCTATGGAAGAGGGGTGGAACCAAGTGACCTTTGAGGTCCCTCCCAGCCCAGACCAGTTTATGATTTGGGGTTCACCACAAACCACCACACTGGCCACAATTTCTCATTATTCTTGTTACAATTAAACAATAATATCTAATTACTAAACAAGCATTACATCTAACAATCATATAATTTAGCATATAATGATTACCCAGGTGCCTTTTCACACAATCTAGCAAAGACAGGCCTAACATTTTCCCAGGGCCTACCAATCCCAACTTTCCTTCCAATTCCCCAAATTCCCATGATTTTAGAAACCTTTTACTATCAAAACTGAGTGACCTTTGAGGTCCCTCCTAGCCCAGGTCAGTTTAGGATTTGGGGGACACCACACACAATCACACCAACCACTTTCACACGGGTTTTATTGCACTCCATCTGCCTCCCCCAGCCTGGGGAGGGACAGTGAACGTGGGCCGGTCCCAGCATGGCTCAGCTCTCAGGGCCAGGTGCGTTCTCCCGCTGGCGGCGGTGCTGGAGCATCCTCTGGACACGGACACTGCACAGGTACCCAGCGTACACCGTCAGCAGCATCATGGAGCCTGAGAAGGCCTTGTAGCCAAAATCTGCCAGCTGCTTCTTGGACACCATGGCTGCACCTGCAAGGGAGACACAGAATCTCAGGATAATCAGGGGCAGAAGGACCTCTGGAGATCATCCAGTCCAGCCCTCCGTGTCCAGGCAGGGCCACCCACAGCAGGTGACACTGGAGAATGTACAGGTGTCTCCAGAAAAGGAGAATCCCATGACTCCATGGGCAGCTGTTCCACTGCTCTGCCCCTCTCCATGGAAAGTTCTTCCTCATGTTGAGATGAAACTTAGTTTAATTTAGTTTATGGTTGTTGCTCCTCATCCTGTTTCTGGGCATTACCAAAAAGAGTCTGGCATCATCCTTTGACCCTTTGCAGATATTTATATGTATTAATAAGATCCCCTCTCAGTCTCTCCAGACTAACCAGGCCCAGCTCCTACAGACTCCCCTCAGAGAGATGCTCCAGATCCCTTAACATCTTTGTGGCCTGTCCTGGACCAGCTCCAGCAGCTCCTTGTCTATCCTGACGTGAGGAGCCCAGAACTGGACACATCACTCTGGCCAGGGGGCGGGATCCCCTCCTCGACCTGCTGGCCGTGCTCTTCCTGATGCATCCCAGGATCCCACTGGTACTCGGGGCTATTTCTCCGCAGGTGCTGGATCCTACGCTTGCTCTTGCTGAGCTTCATTAGGTTATAATAAATCATTATGTTTCTCTTTGCCTAATTCTCCAGCCGATGGAGGTCCTGCTGGAAGGCAGCGTAGCCTTCGGGTGGATCAGCCACTGCCACGCGTTTCGTATCATCGCCAGACCCGCTCAGGGCCCTTTCATCCTTTCATGCAGGTGGGTCGTGGACACGGTGAAAGAGACCGAACCCAGCAGCGGTCCCTGGTGAACTCGCGGACTGCCGGCCCGCAAGAAGGCGGGGCAGGGAGCGCGGATTCGCCGTTCCGTCCATATTCTATCCCATCCCGTCCCATTCCATTCCAGCCCGTCTCTCCGGACTCACCGCTCCCGTCCCGTCCCACTCCGCTCTCTCCGGACTCACCGCTCCCGTCCCGTCCCATCCCATCCCGTCCCACTCCGCTCTCTCCGGACTCACCGCTCCCGTCCCGCTCCGCCGCGTTCCCGTCCCGCATCACGTGGCGCGGCGCTGTCACGTGCCTCTCTGCGTCACGTGTGCCGCGGTCACGTGTGGCCGGCGGCGAGCGCGGGCAGCCCGCGCGATGCCCGCAGCGCCCCCTGGCGGCGGCCCCGCCGCAGTCTCCCCTCAGGGGCCGCTCCCGCCGCCTCGGGCCGCCGGCGCTGCCCACACGGGCCTCCCTGCACCACGCAGCCCGCCAGGCTCCCTGAGGTGCCGGGAGCCCGCAGGGGACAGTCCTTGGCCACGCGTGGATGGGGCCGAGGCTCTCCGGGCGCTGCTGCAGCCCTGAGGTTTGGAGGCACGGTGCCATCCCGATGGTCACGGTGGCTTTACAACGGTTCTGGTGCCATCCTGAGGGTCCCAGTGCCTCCCCGAGGGTCCCAGCGCTTTCTTGAGGGTCCCTGTGCCATTCCAAGGGCCCGGTGCCTTCTCAAAAGCTCAGGTGTCAGCCCGGAGCCTCATTTCCAAGAGGCTACGTTCCTCCAGATCCCCTCCTGTCCCACCCCTGTGGCAGCTGCTCCCTTCATGGAGCTCCATTACAGCATTTGAACTCTGCTGTGCCAGCCCTGCTCTATCCGGGCCTCCCTCGAGCTCTGAAGCAGCCAGGGTCACACTTTATCCCCTCCTCATCCTTCTTTCCCCCCAGCAGCAGCTCCCAGGGCTGCAGCAGTGGGATCTGCTGAGCCTGCAGAACATAATTCCAAATGGCAAAGGGAAGACTTTTTATAGCTCAGGACATCCAGCTCCAGTGTAGTGTGTTTAAAAGAGAGATCACTAGAGACCTGGGACCCTCAGCAAGGGTCTGCAGCGATTCGGGTGCTTCCAGGGTCAAAGAAACATGGACAAGGGGAATGCACAAAGCATTTCCATCGCAGAGGAGCTCCTAGCTAAACACAAATCCCTGCTGGATTCTGCTGCAGCTCTAGGCAGGTGCTGACCGGAGTTTGTGTGAGGGAGCAGAGCTCAGGGACCTCTCTCCTGCATGAGCTTTGTATCCAAATACTTGGATTCCTTGAAGCCCTTGAAGACAAAGAACACTAGAAGTCGTGCCAGCCCTGCAAGAACACGCTGGACTTCCTTTATCCTTCCTCCAAGCTCAATAAAGCTCCTCGGCAGAGGAAGCCCTGTTGGCTCCCCCCACATGACAGTTCTGCTGAATTTAAAGGTCGCAGAGTGCCTGCTGAGAAAATGTAGCTAATAAAAGGCACAGAAACAAGTGCAGTGCCAGCAGATTAAATTCCCCTTGTAAGACACCGAGCAGAGGCCTCAGAGCCCTGGAAAGGTCAGTCAGTATGGGGCTCCTTTAAAGACACACAGGAACAAGGCATGTCTGGGAAAAGCAGCTAGGAAGAGATGAATAAAATCCCACATTTTGTTTGGGAAGCCCCAGACATCAGAGGAGGGGAGTCCTGGGGTGTGTGGGACACAGTGTAGTCTTGGCCTGGCTCCTGCTGGCCCCAGGTGAGGACTCTGGACCCGGCTCAGTGTTGCAATCCCAACCCACCATAGTTCTACGGCCAAATTTTAATCCTGGAACCGTTGCTGAGACAAAGCAAGTGGGACACTGTGTGACGTTGGGGCTAAACAGGGACCTACAGGGACGTTCTTGTTGTTTCTGGGACAGCACGGGAGGGTGCAGAGCCAGGAGGGAACAGGCAGTGCCCTGTTCTGAGCACTCAGCAGGTCCAGCAGGCACCAGCCCAGCAACAGTGATGCACTGGAGCCACAGAACAAGGAGAGCATCTCCTATCTCCTCTCCATGTTTATTATTATTTCAAAGAAACACTGCTAGTCAGAAACCCCTTGGCTCTGGGACTTGAATGGGGGAGAACAGGGAGCCTTGCAGTGCTCCAGCCTTCCAGCCCAGGCAGGATCAGTGACCAGTGGACACTCTGGCCTGAGCAAACACCACCAGCTTCAGAGGAGCAGAGGGACATGTGGCACCTGTCCGGACAAGGGGCAAATTTCAAAGGCTCAGTGTGAGGCCCAAGACCTCTGTCCTGTCCTGGGATGTTGGACATCTCCATGTACCTGTTGTGGATCATATGCCTGTTCCTGCCCCTATGCCAGAGGGCAGTTTGCAGCATCCCCACATGAGGGAAAGTGTGAGACCTCCTTCCTCAGCTCCTGGACAGGCACATATGGAGGCACAGAGCAGTCTAAAGCACAGGCTAAAGCGAGCCAGAGGAAGGCAAAGTGCAGCTGTGGAGGAATTACTTAACAGCAACAGACTCAGGTGCCTTGTGGTGACCCACCTGCCTGATGTGCAGGTACAAGGCAGGGGTCACACCAGCTGCTCACACAGATTCAGGGGCAGTTGGTCCCTGGCAGTGCCAAGCCCCAGAGGTCGAACTAAGACAGGGAGAGAAGTCAGCAGACATGGAATTATCACAGGCAAACCTGTGACAACAGGGGAGCTCCCCAGGGCTGGGGCCAGGTCTGGCGGAGAGAGAAAAAGCTCTAAATAAACAAGCTCAAGAGTGTCCCTGGGTCAGCAGGAGCAGCTGGGGGAAAGCAGCACGTGGCTGGGTGGCAAGGAATGCCATTGTCTCTGCTGGTGCTGCTTAGAAAAGATCCTCAGTGCCTTTGGAATCCTGAGAGCTGCACTCACCAGGTGGAGCCTGGCAGGGGACTGTGCCCTCTCCACCAGACAGGGAATGCAAAAGCAGCAGCAGGTAGGGAAGGGCTGTTGTCACCCAGAGTGGCTCCATGGGGCTAAGAGGGAGGACCTGGGACACTGTTTTCTTTGCTAGGCAGTGCCAAGCCCTTATCTATCATGATGGCCTGGCAGAATCCTTCCGAGAGCTGAATCCACTGTGAGGAAGTGGAAGGAGAAAGATGCTCAGCCCACTCAGGGCAAACCTTAGCAGCAGCAATTAAACGAGTTCTTCAAAGAGAGGAAGAGGTCAGCAGGTACCTCTGTGCCAGGCTTAGTGTCCAGGGCAGTGTCTGGGGCTGGGGAAGGGAACCTCTGCTCTTCCAGCAGTTTGCAAAGGCTCCCAGGAGACTTGGACTCCTTCCAAGGCTGTGGCAGCAGATCAGGTTGGTGTGGGCCCGAGCTCTCAGCACATCTTGGCAGGATCTGTGGTCAGCAGGCAGAGCCCCTTACATGTGCTCAGGGTGGTTCTGGAGACACGTGATGAAGTCAGTGACAGGTTTTCCCTCATAGCAGATCCGATACACAGCAGTGAAGAGGGGGAACCTGTGAGCAGACAAAGAAAGTCACCACAGATGGCAGAGTCAGAGCACCTTGACTTCTGTCATGGCATGCAGGAGCAGATGGGCCAATGGCACTGTGCCCCATCCAACAGGCCACTTCTGCCCAGCTGGTGGGGGCCTTCCCCTCCTGCTGCTCCTCTAAAGGTCCCAGCCCCACCCCAATGAAGCACAGAGATCCCAGCACTCACTTCTCCACTGCATTCTTGCTCTTGAGTATTCGATGCAGCTCAGCAGATGTCTGGGGACCCTGCAGCTTCTGCCCATTCAGCATCTCCTTCTCCAGCTGCTCAATGGACTGAAACAACCCAGCAGTGAGGAGCTGGACCTGCAGCCCTGCTGCTGCACCACGTTCTTGCCCTGGAACTGGGCTGCAGCACTTGCCAAGCACAGACAGGTCCCACAGTGCTAAGGGGGATCACCTCCCTGCCTGCTCACCAGGTTGATGCAGGAATCATAGAATCATGGAATTCCTGAGTTAGAAGGGACCCACAAGGGTCATCCTGTAGAACTCCTGGCCCCACACAGACACCCCAAGAATCCCACCCTGTGCCCAAGAGTGTCGTCCAAACACCCCTTGAGCTCTGGCAGCCTTGGAGAACTTGTTCAGTGCCCGATCACCCTCTGGGTGAAGAACCTTTTGCTGATATCCCACCTAAACTTCCCCTGACCCAGCTTTATCCACACACTGATCAGTGTCAGCCACTTCCAGCTCTGCTCACCTTCCCAGTCTTGGCAAAAGCCTCAGCAACCTTGCGGTTGCGGCCCCCGTAGCAGGTGGTGATGAGGTCGGCAACGCCGCAGCTCTCCAGGAAGGTGGAGGAGGTGACAGGGCCCTTACAGAAGAGTTTGGCAAAGCCAATCATCTCCATCAGGCCCAGGCGGATCACGGCAGCCTTTGTGTTGTCACCGTAGCCAAGCCCATCACAGAAACCAGCTCCTACAGCCACCACATTCTGGAAAACAATGGCAACGTGAAGGGATCTCTTCTCAACGGAACTCGGAGCTTGGCTGCATCCATAAGCAGCCTGTGTCATCCCAAGTGCTGGCTGTACCACTGTCCATCATCCCTCCTCCCCAAGCTCCCTGCAGAGCACCAGGCTCTTCTCAATAAGCCCTGCACACCAACCTTGAGAGCTCCACAGATCTCTACAGTGTCAGCTTCCTGCACCACCGACACACGGAAGTTGGGGGTCTGCATCAGGTCCTTTAGCATCTGCCCATGCTTCATGTTCTTGCAGCCTGAGGAGACAAAGGGATTAAGAAGATGACGGGGAAAAGCCATGAGGTAGGTCCATGCCCTTCTGAAGGTCATCCAGTGAAAGAACCTATTGCCCAACCAATATTGCAAAATATTTGCAGGTCCACACAGTCAGGCACACACTGCCTGACAGATAAGCAATGTTCAATTTTGACATTCCCAGAAGAAGGGACAATCCATGCTGCTGTGTCAAGCAAGACAGAAAATACTTTCTGAATGCTCAGTAGGTTAAAGGCATCTTCAAAGGTTGCAAATTTGGGGTTGCAGCTTTCTGTCTTGGTTGTCCCTGCAGGGTCCTTTGTGCTCGCAGGGGTTGTGGGCTCTGCTCTACCTCTCCAGCCTCCTGCCCAGTGTGTTTGCTGTTGTTTAATAAAACAGACACTTTGAATGCCACAACTTCTGACCCAGCAAACGGTTCTGTTTGTTTTGGCTCTGTGCACAGTCCCCAACAGTGTGGAGGATGTTGGAACTGTCACCAGATGAACTTCCAAGCAGCCCTGGCTGGCAATAACGTGAGATCCAGGTGGGCATCCTATGAAGCCTAAGGAAATCAAGGATGGAAATTATTCCTAAAGGGCCTCTAGTTGCCCACACCTTTAATTTGTGCCAGGCAGCTGCCTGATGCTGGCTCCACGCTGGCAGGAACTTGTAGCTGCACAATTCTGTTGTTAATGAAGCGAGTGATCCTATCACAAGCCCTGGGAATGAGCTCAGCCAGCTCCTATGGAGTCTCCTGTCTTCCCAGGGAAGAGGGCCAGTTCACTCAAGGCAGCAGGAGTTTGAGCCGCACCATACTCCACCCTTTGCCTCTTCCTGCTAATCACAAATGAAAGCTGCTAACGAGGAGGGCTGTTGGCTCCTTACCGATAGTGGTTTCACAGAATTTCTCTTCTGCCACTTCACTGGCAATATTGGCCCCCATGAGCACGTTCATTTCTATTCCCAGTTTCTCATGGATGATGTCTGAGATCAGCCTCAGCCCATCTGGTCCTTCATCCACACCCTGGGGGACAGCCAGGGACAGACATCACAGAATCAATTACACTGGAAAAGATCTCTAAGGACACTGAGTCCAGCCTTTGACTGAACACCACCTTGCCAACCAGACAACGAGCACCTGCCCCTCCTGGACACTTGCCCTCCACCCCAATGCTGCCATTACCTGTGCTGCAGTGCTTCAACTGATTCTGACATGCAGAGCTGTGCCCTGCTCCTCTCAGCACCTGAGATCTCCCATATGCACTCACCCTTCTCCACCAACACCTCAAAATCCCCACAAAGACTCTGCCCACACTTCCCTTCTTCCCCCCACTGCCCACTTCTGTTCCAAAGTCCCTGGATTCCCTTAGCAGCCACTCCAAGCCAGGCTGCTCCCAGCTCCCCTGCCTTGGCCTGGCACCCTGGCGAGTGCTGCTCCAGCTCACACCTTGATGAGTGACATCCCAATGGCCTCTTTCTTCACGTGGCCCTTGAGCTGGTCACAAACTTTGCCGATGAACTGGTGGGGCACCACGAACAGGAGGACATCAGCCCCTGCACAGGCTTTGAGCAGGTCTGGCTCTGCCACCTGAATAGAGTGTGACTGTTGTTAGGGTCTGGGAAGATGGATGGGAAGGAAGGGCCCAAAGTCACCATGCCGAGGTTCCTGCCAGTAGAGAGGCTGGAGCAGGGTGGGATGATGCCAGCCCAGAGGCAGCCACATGGCCTCCCTCCAGCCTGTGGGATGCCAGAGCAGGGTCAAAGGTGGGCAGTGAGAGCAGCCAGGGCTGCAGCTCATCCAAGCACAGATGAAGGTCAGTGGGAGGGCATAACTGAGCCCTGCACAGACCGGTGCATCCCCTGCCTTCACATCCTGGAATTCCAGCAGCCCCCAGAGCTGCTGGCCTCTCCCTAAAGCCTGGCAATCAGCTCTGCCCCTTGGAGAGACTGCTGGCACACACTCACCACGTTGTGGGGCAGCTTGTGCCCCGGCAGGTACTTGACATTCTCGTGCTCCGTGTTGATGATGTCCGTGAGCCGCCGGCCACCCACCTCCTCCTCCAGCACCCACATGTTCACCTGGCTCTCGAAGCTGCTCAGCCGAGCTGTGTTGCTGCCGGCGATCTTGGCGATGGCCGAGCCCCTGCGAGGTCAGAGGGAGGCCGTAGTCGTGGGCACTGGGGAGCCCAGGGCACCACAGGTCACGCTGTGACCTGCAGGAATGGGGCCGGCTGGCACCGGGGGAGGACAGGGACCGCGCTGTGCTCGCCGAGGGGACCCGGGTGACCGGCACTCACCAGTTGCCAGAGCCCACGATGCAAACCTTCCTGCCACCCATGGTGCCGAGCGGGGCACTGCGGGCTCGAACCCGCCTCTGCTATTTTAAGGCTGCCCGGAGCAGGGGCGGCCCGGCCCGCCCCTGGCCCCGCCTCGCCCCGGGGACACCGGGCACCGCTCAGTGCACAGCAGGTGCAAAGCCCTGCCCTGGAGCAGTTCAGATCCCCCAGAACCAGGAGTCACAGAATCCCCTGACCTAGAAGGGACCCACAAAGATTGGTAAGTCCAAGCCCTGGCCCTGACTGGGGAGCCTGTTCAGTGCTTGAGCACCCTCTGAGGGAAATACCCTTTTCCTAATATTAATCCCACCCCCCCCGACACAGCTCCAGCCGTTCCCCGGGGTCCTGACACTGTCCCAGAGAGCAGGGATCAGAGCTGCCCCTCTACTGCCTCTCGTGAAGCTGCAGACCCCTTGGCAGAGCACTCACCAAGATGACTCGAGCCATCCTGCATAAAAGCATTTCATTGTCCCCTTCTTGCTAAAAAGAGTCATTTCCCCCCCAGCGAAGGAGCAGGAACTGCCTGATGCAGCCCCAGGTCTCAGCTCCTGCCCCCACCACAGCCAGCAGCACTTTTCCCTTCGCACAGAGGAGCTTTCCCTTGCCCCAAGGGCTCCCAGGTCTGCAGCAAAGCAGTTACATTTTTATAAACAAGCAGGATGAGGAGAATAAACACCCTTCTAGGTAATTTTAAACTCTTGTGTGTAAACTGTACTACAGTTTCCTTCAAATTCTGCCCTACTCCCTTGGGATGTCCAACAGGCTGCCACAATCCAGCCAAATGGACAGTTCAGTTCAGGATCTATTAGCATTGGCCACTGGATTTCCAGTTTTGCTCAAGTTACTTTGTTTACCACAAAGCACTTCGCAAAGGCTTAGCAGAGTCTACAAGCTGGGAGATCCCTCCATGAAGGACTCCCTATGAAACGCCAAAATATGAAGAACATTTTATCTGCAGTCACTTAACCCTGCTGGCTTTGAAAAGAAGAAAGCAGAGATAATCGTGTCCCTTCCCTGGGAGTCACCAGGCTCTTCCCCCATGGCAGCTGGGAGAGTGCAAGCTGTCAGCATGGAAGGAGAAGGACAGCTTCCTTCACAGGACTCTTTTATTAAAACTGGGTGACGTCTACAAGGATACAGTACAAAAAAAAAAAAATTTGGTCCATGGAAAAAACCATAATATTCAGTTAAGAAAAGCAGTTACTCTCCAACAGCTACGTTTGCCTATGTAGGACTCAGCATCCCTCCTGTGGGAGTACCCTGAGGAGTCAGGGGCTGCTTCTCCAGCACCAAGACCTTCACCCCAGTACCACATAGGAGCATTTCAGAAGGGCAAAGGAGAGGGGAAGTCGAGACTCTATTACTCACAGACATGTAGTAACACAGACACAAGAAGTAGTAGGGCCACCCAGTGCTCCAACTCACGGCAGCCTCCCCAGCCACACTGAACTGGGTGAGTGCTCATCAGTAACATGATCCTGCAGCTATTCCAAGAGTCAGACCAACTTTTGAGTCCATTTGCATTATAGTCCCGAGCACAAACACTGGGATTGGAGTGAAGAGGAGCTATTTCATTCTCCTAAGCCTGACCACCAGTACCTCATTCCAGGAGGAGGCATCGGGGCTGCTACTCCTCACAGTGGAGAAAATCTATTTGTACATTCCTGAACCATACTGGGCCCTATAGCAGCCCCACAGCCTAAAACTTGACTAAAAACCACAGGAGCTTCAGCATGGAAACACCTGCTAACTCACATATGCTTGGAAAAATGTCCATTTCCAAGGACTGTCTTGTCCTTGGACCCTTGGACCCACACGAAGGAGCCTCTGGTCCCCAGTGACACAGGACAACTGTCCTGAAGGAATGAGCCTACGACATTGTCCCTACAGAATTCCAGGCAGCTGGTCCATCTCCTCTCCCTGCTCCACGGAAAACAAGCAGCCACATGGTTGGCTGGAACCCACTTGTAGGTGTTTGAAGTGCAGAGCGCTGCATCACTCCAATGCTTCCACATCCCTGCAGGAAGCCAAGGCCTTGTCTCCTTGTGATCCCAGCCTAGGACAGTCTGTCACAGAACACGAAGGTAATGCGGCAGGGGAGAAGGGAAGAAGCAATTCTCTATACAGTTCAGTAACTTCCTCAAGGAGGAGAGTGACCTATGAGGCAGCCCAGTGCAGCAGCACCCTCTGAGGGGGTGAGGGCAGGGAGGTATGTCAGCTCATGGCATGCTGCCCACGACAGCACCTGGCCTGGGCTGTAAAATGTGGCAGGGAAGAGCCCAGCCACACCTTAAAGCAGAGTCAGACTTCAGAGCCAGGTCTGAGTGCCCAGCCAGATGCTGGCTGGGGAGGAATGGGCTGAGAGAAGGTTCTGAGTCACTCTGGCTACTGGGGACACTACGGACAGTGCAGAGTCACGGGGACACTCATGGAAGCCTTGGGACTGACAAGGCAACAGTCAGGAAGAAAACCAGGTAGAAATGTGTGCTCATTGGAGCCTGTCTGCTTGCCCCAGGTGTCCTGGGCTTGCCCCTGCAGGGACAATGCCAGGATGAATAACGTGGGCCTTGCTGCCAGAGTGGGATTCGGTGAGCTGGAACAGTGAGCTCTGCAGCTCTGTCTCCACAAACAGCTGTGATGCTTCTGCCTGGGGAGGAGCAGAGCAGCCTATGTGTTCCGGATCCCCAGGGCCTGCTCCAATTCCTGCCGTCTCTGCTGCACCTGCAAGAGGAGCCGAGTTGCAGCATTAACACCCTTGGGTGGTGCAGCACCAGAGCACCCAGTTAACACACAGGAGCCAGCTGGGAAAGGACGATCTCAAACTGGGACCAAGATGCAACTGCCACCTTCCCCCAGCACCGTGTGCCCCAAGGAGTGACAGGCACGGAGAGGGACCCCTGCCTGGGGACACTCACTTTGGAGTAGAAGTATCGGCACACGGCTTCCTGAGCCCACGGCTGGAAGTAGAACTCGGCCCTGCGCTCCTCCTCGGGATTCCCAACGACATCAGTCATTGTCTGGGAGCACAAAGACACAACAGCTCAGCGAGTGCAAAAGCTCTGGCTGTGCTGAGCAAACCCACCCCCTTCCCCTTCCTCACAGACATCTCAGTGCACTCAGGTCAGCTTCTTATGCTTGACTCAAATCCCAGCCTCGCTTTCCGAGGAGGAAATTGCCTCCTTCTCTCTGTGGGAGCTCATTGTAATGAGGGAAGCGTGCGAACTGGACCACCCTCCACACAAGACAAAGCTTTTACCTTCAAATCCCGGCACTGGGACTGGAGCCAGTCGTTGATGAAGCCCTGAGGATCTCGGGCAAAGCTCAGCATGAATTCACGCTGTGTCTTCAGCTGGTTGATAGTCTCAATTGTTTCATGGATCTGAAGGACACAAACACAGAATGGAACTGCTGAACAGGGGAGAAGTCAGAAACATCAAGGAATCCAACAATGAAGGAAGGCAGTTACACTTGCTAGTTAACTTATACTTACCTTACACTGGATGTTCAGCTCCCAGTTCCCTGCTCTCTAAATAGTACCAATTTTCCATACACCGGTTGCTTTAAAAATCACATTTCCAGGTACAGCCACGTTTGTAAACATGCCTCATCCCACTGCAGCTTCCAAACAACAGAGCACTCCTATCCTTTGTCGAGAGATACATCCCTGCCCAGCAACAAGGAGAGCAGACCTCAAGAGCTTTTCCTACCTTGTTATCCAGAGCAGCAATTTCCTGTTGACTGGCTGTGGAGAGCAGAAAGGAATTCATCTGAGTTTTCAGGGTATCGTCCACCTCCACATCAATGTCATAGCAGGCTGTCTTCTTCTGGTCATTTGGGTCAACACTGGGGACATCCACAAGAAGCCAAAATCAGGGAGTAGCTCCAGAAAGAAGGCAAAATCTGGGACCAGTTCAAGAAAGCAGCAAATGCAACTCCTCTGGAATGCTGCAGCAAATGGACTGCAGGCAGGGACAGGAAAAAGCCACGTCACTGTCAGCCTCAGCCCTAAAAGCAGCTAAAGCCCACCAGCTGCTTTGCAGCAAAAAAAAAATGAGTGCTCCAAGAAGGTTTCTGTCCACAGCAGAGATGTGGGAGTGCCTTTGGAAGAGGGATGTGGTAATGAGAGAGGTGGCTGCTCTTGTACAAAGGAACAGTGACAGGCAACATGGGAACTGCTGCTGAAAATCAGGACATATGACATTGTCTTCTCATGTCAGCCTCATCCATCCCACCTTCCCACTCCCTCCTGGAAACAGGAACTCACATGGAGCAGCCTCACCTGATCACATGATTGATGATGATCGGTTCGGGGGGCATCAGCAAGGCATGAAGTCTTTGTGGGATTTCAGAGAACTTCATCCGCTGTGACTCAAATATCTGTGACAGAGACAGGGCTGATGGAGGAGCAGGGTCTCGGTGCAGCCACCCCCAGCTGCCCACACTGGAAACTGATCCAGGTGCTGCTGTTCCTGCCCTGCCATCGCTCACCTGCTGCAGGTACTTGTCACAGATGACAAACTCCCGCTCGTGGGGGTCCTGCAGCTTGTGGGTCTTGATGTACTGCCACAGGGCCTGGATGATCACGGGCCGGGTCTGGGTGTGGATGCCCAGGAGCCGAGCCAGGCGTGGATCCAGTTTGAACTGGGGAGGCTGAACAAAGAGAGGTGAGGCAGGTGAGACACAGGTAATGGTGCATGCCCAGCACTGCTGCTTCCAGCATGGAATCATGCAATAGTTTGGGTTGGGAAGGACCTTAAAGAAACCTCATTCCACCCCCTGCTGCACCTTCCAGCATCCCAGGGTACTCCAAGCCCTGTCCAACCTGACGTTGGGCACTTCCAGGGATCCAGGGGCAGCCACAGCTTCCCTGGGCAGCTGTGCCAGGGCCTCCCCACCCCTACAGGGAGGAATTTCTCTACTATGCTACCTGGTAATCCAGCATCAGCAGGACAGTGCAGCGCACATTCACATCCCCCGGCCTCTTCACCTGGAAGCCATCTGTCTCCTGAGTTGTAGCAGTCCTGTGCCACTGGAACATGAGAGGGAATTCAGAAGCCCCCCAGTATGATTCCCCTGCACCTGCTGCTGGGCACACAAAAAGCTTTGCCAGTAAATCCCACGCAACTAGAGAAAGCTCCAATTCTTCCTACTTAAGAGTTTGAAACAAGCATCAATACATTTATTCTGACCTTCAGCAAGTGAGAGGAAAAACCAAAGTGAGAATTCAAGAGCTCCTGGCTCCCAGAAGCCTCAAGGATTCCCACCTCCCAAGTTATAAATGACACACAAACCCCACCTGCTGAAACACCAACCCACTTTTAGAGGAAACACGGCAAAAAGCAGCTCACCTCTACTAGGTGATTGTCAGGGCCATACAGGTCTTTATCAAGTTCAATGACCAGAGATTTAAAGAAGGACGAAAATTTCCTTTTCTGCTTGGTGGCATCATATTTGGACAGAGCAGACTGCAAGCAACACAGGGAGGAAGAGGGTTAGGGCAGCAAGTCTCAGCACTCAAGCACAGCCACCGTGCATGACAGCTCCTGTAAGTTCTGAACACCTGAATTCACCAACGTGTGCTCAAAAATCAAGTTTCCAAGTCAGAAAGAGAAAGACTGGAGTTAAAGATGAGCTCACAGGAGTTAAACCCCTCAGCAGTTACGTACAATGCCAGTGCCCTGGTTCTCAGAGCCGGGGACACAAGTGCCACTGAGCTGCTCTCACCAGTGATTCTCACAACTCTAAGAACTTTGGACAACTCATGTCCTGCCATGGGGACACCCATCAGTCTCCAAGCTGGGCTCTCAGTCTCGTCACCATCAGACTCCTTGGGAAACAGAGATGAAGGACGATATCAAGCCCCAGCTGTGCTCTCAGACACTAGGAAACAGGTTTCATTGCCAATTCCACATCCCCAGTGTCCTCTGAGGATGGGCACTTCCCACTTACATCCTCCAACAGCCGTCCTTCCACCCGAAGCTCCCAGGAGGCGACTGTTCCTTCGCCATCCTCCGCATCCGACTTGGCAGGGTTGAAGGTGTTGGAGATAAAAATACGCAGCTTTCGCTTTTGCTGAGAGAAAAAGCATCAGCTCAGCGTTAATCCTCCTGCACAGGGCCAACTGTCCTGCACAGGCTTTGCTACAACTGAGCTCAGTGTTTTCAGCTACCTCGCATTCCCCCTCTCCTGGAGCACACAGCGAGGACAGAGGTGCTGCTAGTCCCAGTCTGTTCCCCCTGATTTTTAAAAGTGTTAAGTTTTCTTTTATAGTTCTTTTGAAAGTTTTGAAGTTCTCATAGAACTTCTTTAGCCTTCTGATAATGTTTACGTATTTCTACTGGAGTTCTCACACACTGTTCATGTAAATAATTATTGTTTTTCATTCTTCTTTGTGGGAAGAGAGAATTGATAGACTGTCAGTTTGACCAGTGTGGTTGGAAAAGTAGCAATTTCATCCTCCAATCCAATTAGAATTCTATACACTACGAGGTCAGAAATAAAATTAGCTCTTTTTCTCTTTTAAACTTACCAAGCTTCTGTGTACTCGTGTCCAGTAGTGACACCAGTCCTTGGCTGTGTCCAGAGCACTGGGACCTCTGATATGCCACACTCAGAGGACACGACCCTTCAGTGCCCTCCTGCTGGCTGATCTCAGGAGCTTCCAAAGCCTGGAGACAACCCACAGATTCCCCTTACCTTGATGGGACGTTTCAGAGCCTCCTGGATATCCAGGCGCTTCCTCATGATGGTCTGGTCCAGCTTCCTCTCGAAGGCCAGCAGGTCCATGTAGGCCTGGGATTCAGGCACGAGCTCACGGATCTGTGGCCAAGCAAAGATGGAAACGCCCATCAGCCCCCCAGGCTGCCTCACCTCCCCCCGAGCCCCTCCCCGTGCCCCACTCACCCGCTGTGGGAGGATTTTATCTGCCATCTTCTTCTTCTTGGCACTGACAGGGGCAAGATGCAAAAGAGGAGTAAAAATGGGAATGGCTCTGGGCACAGGAACTCACAGACCTGCAGCACGGACTGGCCAGGGGCTCCCCAGTTAGCTGGGCCCTGCTCCAGTGGGACTAACTGGTTATCTCAATATTCCCCACCCCTCCGAGCACAGGAAAGGGAATTACATCTATTAAAAAGCAAGCTGCCTCTGTTGGAAAGAGGGTTCATCCCTTGGGAAGGAGGACTTGACACAACATCCACACCAAGTGACCCTCCAGCCTCAATCAACTTTGGATTGCCTTTTCTAGAGACAGCATTTTAAATCCAGGACAAATTTCATTCTCACTGGGGCATCACATCAGGATGCAGGCACGTGACATAAACTCAGCCCTGCCCTGCCCAGTGTTGTCTTCCAATCCCACGGGAATGCATAAGGACCTGACAGGACCCTTCAGCACTGCAGGATGGCTGAGAACTCCAGAATCCTTGAGACTGGAAAAGACCTTCCAGACCCTTAACTCCAACCTGTACCTGATCCCCGCTTCATCACCAACCCAGGGCACTCAGTGCCACGTCCATCATTCTTTGGAAACCTCCAGGGATGGGAACTCCACCACTTTCCTGGGCAGCCCCTTCCAAAGCCTGGCCATTTCCATGAAGAAATTCCTCCCGATCCCCACGACAGCCCAGGGGACGTTGCTGCTGCTGCCCCGAGATACTCCCATTGTCCGGGATGTCCCAGGAGCCGGAGACGTCCCCGTTAGCCCCGGTATGCGCCCTCTCCCGTGCCTTACTTGTGGTTGCGGTTGGGCACCGCCTGCGGCTGCACCTGCTGAAGCTGCTGCGGGGCCGGCCGCTTGCGAGCCTGGTCCAGCCCGGCCTGCGCCAGCGCGGGCCGCACCGCTGGGCTCCCTCCGTACCCGGGAGGCCCCATGGCCGGGCCCTGCGGCGCCAGGCGGCCGCCCGGCAGCATCCCGGGGCGCTGCGGAGAGAACAGACCCGGTCAGCGCCCGCCGCGCCCGGCCCCGCGCCCCGCCCCGCGCCGCCCCGCCTCACCGGGTAGGCGGCTCCGGGCAATGGCGAGCGGTACAGGCCTTGCCCCGGCGCCGGGCCCATGCGCACCGCCCCGCCCGGCGCACCCGGGCCCAGCGCGGCCCCGGGCGCGGCCCCGGCGCCGCCGCCGCTCGCAGGCCCCGACTGGAACCCGGCCCGCGCCGCCATCTTGTCTCGCACAAAGGGAGCGGAACCGGAAACGGCCGCGCACGGCGCGCGGAGCGCCGGGGAGGATCCGCCCGCGCCCGCCTCGGCAGCGCCCCCTGCCGGAGGGGAGGACCGAGCGGGGATTGGGGGCGGAGTTGGGGCCGCGAGGAGTTGGGGTGCGGGAAGCGAATGGGGACCATAAGGGGTGGGACTGGGGGTGCAGGTTCTGGGGGATCAGGGGTGGGAACAGGGACCTTGAGGGGTGGGACTGGGGGTGCAGGTTCTGGGGGATCAGGGGTGGGAATGGGGACCTGCAGGGGTGAGACTGGGGGTGCGAGAAGGGGGATCAGGGTAGGGAATGTGGACATTGAGGGGTGGGATTGGGGGTGCAGGATGGTCCCACACACTGGGAAGGGTCGGGGGTGTCAGTCCCTGTTCCCCGGCCATGATTACCACTCCTGTTCCCTGGTGCTGGAGCCTCCCTTGCTCTGGGAGAGAGGTGGATGTGCCTTTCCCAGGGATGGAAGGCCCCAGTGTGCAGGTGTGGCAGTGACACCCCTCACCTGAGCTCTCCCCTGTTACATTCAGGAAGAATTTCTCCATGGAAAGGGTGGTGAGGGGCTGCCTTGGGAGATGGGGGAGTCGCCATCCCTGGGGATGTCCAGGGAACAGCTGGATGTGGCACACAGTGCTCTGGTGGGGATCAGTCACAGTTTGCACTTGGTGATCTTTTCCAGCCTCAGGGATTCTTAGGGATGAAGTTTATGGGGGAAAAAAATGGCCACGAATGGGTCCAGTTTCTGCAGGTTCAGGCACAGCACCAGGAAAAGGATTCCTGTATCCCCTGGGGTTCCTAGGGAGCAGGAGGTTGGAGTTAAAGGCCACTTTCTGCAAGTATTAACATTAAGTTCCTTTTCCCTGAAGCAGTTTCCTGTGCCCAGAGAGAAAAGGGACACAAATCCAGTCAGCATTAATCCATGGAAAAAGCCAAGTGTGCAATCACACCACGAGTATTAATTAAACAATTAATGATGATCATCTGATGAGCACTGCCTCAAGCCTCGAGGTCCCAGCCCAGGGAAGACATGGAGCTGCTGGGGTGAGTCAGAAGGAGGCACCAGGATGATCCGAGGGATGGAGCAGCTCTGCTGTGAGGAAAGGCTGGGAGAATTGGGATTGTTCAGCCTGGAGAGGCTCCGGGGTGACCTCACTGTGCCCTTCCTCCTTTCTCCTGTCCGGAGGGTTTGGTGGAACAGCTTTGGAAATGCCTCCCCTGCACCTGCTAGTGGCTCCATGGAAACTTCGGTGCCCTGCCAGCCTGGCTCTGGCTGCAGGGCATTGTCCCTTGGTGCCTGCTGTCACCAGCAGCCAGCGAGGGGGGACAGGGAATTCTGGCCTGCGACGGGAGGTGGTAGAATCTCGGGATCTCCACAGAGCCTGAGTGGGCTGGGTGTCTTCATGGGCTGAGTCTCCATGAATCCTGAACGGATTGGAGGTCTCCAGCTCTCCCCAGATCTCCAGAGGCTCCCTAAATCCTGGTCAGGGTGAGGCTGCCTGGATCCCAAAGAGCTTCAGACCTTCAGACTGAAGGTCCCCAGATCCCAAACAGCCTGCATCCCCAGCAGGCTGATGTCCCCAGCCCACTCCTGCTGTCCCACGATGCTCTAAAGGACACGATGGAGTCTTGTGCCTGCAAAGAGCAGCTTCTGCATGTCCCATCCCGGTGACACCTGCTGCACTCCACGGGAATTGCTGTGCTGGAGGGCTGTGCTGCCCCTGGGGCTCGGACTCCTCCCGGAGAGCCGCGCTGTGACAGATGGACGGGGTGACCTGCTCCCAGCGCAGCCGGCGGCTCCAGCGAGGGGATTACAGCCCCCGGAGCCGGGCATGCCGCGGGGAGGGAGCGGGCATGGCTGGGCTGCGATTAATCGGGGTCATTAACGCCCTCCTGGCCCGCCCGTTCTCCTTCCAATCCCACCCCCTGCCCTTTGCCGCTCCAGCTCTGGCCGGGAAGCGCCAGAGCGGGGCGAGACTGTACTCGTTGAGATGCAAAACTGCATTTCTGCCATTTCCAGGAGCCAGGGGACACGGTCGGAGCCAAGGGACCAGGGGAGGAGGGTGGGTGTGAGTGTGCGTTGGCATTTCAGCGTTCCCTGCTCACTCCCACTCCCTATTATTCAGTCTCCATAGAGTCCTGAGGGCTTTTTCTGGATGCCCACTGTTGGATCTGCTCTGTTGTTACTATTGCTCTTTGTAGCTGGAAATGTTTAGGACAAAAAGTGTGTGTTTATATTTGGGTTGTTCTCCCAGGGTGAAATTCCACCTGGTGACTCTTGTCGGACCTCAGGTGGGTCGCAAACCACAAAGGTGCTGGAGCTGTTAGGGCTTAACAGCTCTGTGAGTGTTAATTCTCCTATTCTCCTTTCCCTGTTCAGGAGCAGGAATAATTTCCCTCCTCCAGCCCCGTGTTCCTTGGGATGAATTTCTTGGGAAGGCAGCGAGGCTGGAGCTCGATGAGGCACCAGGAGCTTCCAGGAAAGGGACCCTCAGCTCTGCCCTAGGGCACACCCTGCTCGTGAAGTCTGGCCCAAAGCTTTTCCTCACCTTCACTTTCCCTGGGCTCCAGGAGCATCCCAGGATGAGGCTGTCCCTACCTGCCTCCTTGGAGGAGCATTTCCAGCAGCTCAGCAAGAGAGAAAGGCTCGGTGTGGGGGAGTTATATCATTTATATCATTCTTTATATCATTGTTGTTAAGAGTAGCAGGTATTGATGTACAATGCATCTGTCATCTTATTGTGCTTCCTATGAAAATGTGTGTACATAGTACAGATACCAGAGAGAATTCCACACTTTATACACTTGAAGGCATTCAGAGATCAGTAACAGGAAAAAAAATGGCACAAGAACAAGGCCTAAATGCTGCTGGATGGGTATCTACACTGGCATGATGCATATAGATATATATAGATATATATATATATATATATGTACACATATATATAGTCATATATATTATATATAAGAAATATAAAATGCCAATGACATAATAACAAAAAAGTGTTTTCTTCAACAGTTGAGCCTCAAGGTCAAATCCCAGCCCCATCTTTAAAAGCTTGAATGGGAAAGAGAAAGAAAGAAAATAAATAAATGAAACATGAGGAAACATTAGGAGAAATCCATAAGAAAATTTATGGATGTGGCCGACCCATCGTCTTTGGGTGATTGCTGGATACAAAGGACTGACCCCCAGTTCCTAATTTTGGTCAGGAAGCAAATAATAAGAATAAAAATGACAAGAATAAAAACCAAAACTGCCATTTAGAAAAAAAAAATTACTAAAAAGACTTATTGCAAAGCTCTTAAAGATAAGTAGCACTTTGGGCCCGGGGAGGGCTCTGGCCTGGGGGCTGGGAGATGGGCTGGGGGGCTGAACAGGGACCCCAGAGGGGCCTGGTGGGCACTGACAGGCCCAGGGGGCAGTGACCTGGTGGCCACGGACCCCAGCCAGGGCAGGGCTGTGCCAGGGAGGGGCAGCACGGTGCTGGGAACCCACAGACACCCCAAACTCCCCGGGACAGCGGCTGCTGGGGCTCAGTGGGGCTGGAGCCATGGCCCTAGAGCCCCGTTGAACCCCGGGGCGGTTGGGGCTCCAGTGCCTTCCCAGCCGTGGTAGTGCCAAGGGGGCATCCGTGGCTGGGGACAAATGGGGTCAGGGGTTTCCTTGTGCCTTTCTCCCCGAGGATGGCTGCGTTTGGGGTTCCCTGCAGATGGCAGGGACCTCAGGGCAGTGCTGAAATCGGCCAGTGCCCCGTGTCCTCAGAGCCGAGATGGCACCTCCCAGCTGAGCCCCCTCCAGTGATCCCGGGCCTGATCTGGGGGCTGATCCAGGGCTGATCCCAGGGCAGGGGCCAAGGAAGACGTTCTGGGCAGGCGGAGGCGCCGCGTCTTCATGCCGGGAGCACCCGGGCAAGCCGGGGCTGTGGTCCCGGGGGACAGAGGCGCTCTCCGGGGACTCCTGGCCTGCTGCCCTGTGCCGGGCACGCCGGGGGCTCCCGACGGTCCCCCCACCGGGCACAGGGGGCCCGGCAGGCACGGCCAAGGCATTGGAGGAGGATGAGCATGGAGACGATGGAGGACGGACGGACAGGGCTGTGGATGGAGACTGCAGCCGAACGGCTGCTTCTTCTTGGCTTCTGGGTTTTAGTTAAAAAGGCCGAGGGGAGCCAAGGGGGAGCCGGGGCAGGCCCGTGCCCTGCTCCACTGTGCGTGTCGCTCCCGCTCCGTGGGACGGCCGGGCTGGAGCATCCTGGAGTCTCTGAAGGAGCAGGGCAGGCACAGAGCAGCTGCTGCGGGGGCTGCGCCGGGGTCTGGCTTTGCCCGACCCCACTGCCCACCCCGAAATCCGAGGCCGTCGCTCTTGTCTGTGTCCCACCGTGCCGAGGAGCAAAGGCCCCCTAGATGTGTCTCTCCGCTGGTGCTGGCAGGGAGAAGGGCAGCTCTCGCAGGGCTTTGGTAGCTCAGGTTGTACATCCAGACGTCGGTTAGCAGGTGAAGTCCTCAAAGGTGCCCCGGGCCGGGTGGTGAGGTAGGATGTTGGCTGCGTACGTCATGCCTGCTGCGTGTCCCCGTATGCTTTCACAGGGATTCTGCAGGATAAATGGGATGTTGGAGCCGCTGCTTTCATCCAGGTCCTTGCAGAGACCCAGCGCCATCCCCCCACAGCATCTCTGCTGGGGTCCTCTACTCCTTTCCCAGAGGCTCCCCAAAACAGCGATTCCCCTTTCCATGGCACCTCTGGGGCAGCCCCCAAACTGCAGGAGGGGACAAGCAGGAGAGGACCGAGGGGACAGGCAGGAGGGGACCGTGCTGTGCCCCACACTCACGTGGCGCTTCACGTCGTCCATGCTCAGCGCAACGCCCTTGTCTGTGTTGTTCCTCTTGTGGTTCTTGCGGCACTTTCCCCGCCGGCACAGCCGGTGTTTTATCACCTGCCAGAGCAACGTTTCAGCACCGTGGGGCTCATGGGTGGCCCTTCCCCCCGTCCCACACGAGCACAGCCTTGGTATGGAGGAGACACTCACCTCATAGGCGTAGTCAAACAGCTCCAGCACTGTGAGGATGCTGGCCCCAATGAACAGCCCCATCTGCCCTCCAATGTCACCTGCAGAGGAGAGGGAAGCCATCAGGGTGGCCTGAGTGCAGAGTCGGGTGGCAGAGGGAGCAGAGAAAGGGCAGAACTTGTCATTGCTGTGACTGGTCCCTGATCATGGCAGTGAGGTGCCCTGCTCCACATCTGTGCTGTCCGCAGATCATGGTGCCTTGGGAACAGGCCATGGGAGCAGGGCCAGCACGAGGCCACCTCTCTGGGGGACTCTGGCTGGGGACTGTCACAGGGCTCCCCACAGCCACCAACACTCACCCAGCAAACCTGCCACCTCGTACGCTTTCTTCTGCTCGATCGTCTCATAGTTCAGGGCTTCAAAGAAGATATCCAGCACCAGGATGTTCTCCCTGTGCAGGACAGAAGTGGCATCAGGCTGAGGTTTGGGATGGAAGGACCAGACCCGGCCCCATCACCCCGCAGCGCCTTACCCGATGTACTGCTCCGACTTGTTGTACTTCTTGGCCAGGTACTTGGCCGAGGCCTTGCTGGGGATCTTGACCATGGAGAGCTCTTTGCCGTAGCGGGTCATGTTGCAGGGCATCTCACAGATGCAGTATTCATTGTCCTTCTCCACCAGGAAATCTGTGCAGGGAGAGAGGGGGATGGCGAGATGGAGAAACCCAACTCTGCAGCTCTGTCCCACCTATGGGGCCAGGCAGCCTCACCTAAGGCCGGGTCCGCGCACTCCTTGTACTGCTCCGGGGTGCAGTAGGGGGCATCGCCTGGGGAGACACAGAGCATGTTTTCCAGGTGGGACCACACTGGAGGGCTGGACCGGGCCAGGCCAGGCACGGGGCTCACCTGGCATGTGCACCATGCGGCAGTTGCAGTTCTCCACCAAGTAGCGGGTCTCACAGTCGATCCGGCAGGCCGTGATGCTGTAGGTGTCGTAGAACTCCGAGTCGCCCGCCATGGCCTTGCAGTCGCCCCAGGGAGGCGGCAGGTAGATGAGCTGGAAGGGGAGAGAAGCCAGGAGTGAGGAGAGAACCCCCCTCAGTGTGGCAGGGGACAGACACCTCCGTTGCACTGGTCCCCAGGACCGGGTCCTCCTCTCCATCCGACCTGGGGACAGGGGCACAGTGAGGAGGCTCTGCTCCTGCAGCGCAGGGTGGGAGGGGCCATCCCACACCTGCCCAGTTCTTACCCGCTGCTCCTGGCAGGACACAAAGGTCTGGAAGCCGGGAGCCACCCCGAAGCCCAACTGGTCGATCAGCGGGGGTTCATCCTGGCTGTGGATCTGCACCTTGATCCCAGCTTCAAACGAGGTCTCATCTGTGGCAGAGAGAAGTGAGGTGAGCACAGCACTAGCCCTGCTCTAAGGGGCTGTGCTGAGCCTGCTGTGAGAGGGACCACAACTTCTGCCTCCCATGCTTCCCCTGGGCCAAGTCATTCATCCACGTGTCCATCCATCTGTCCATCTGTTTGCTGCACCATGTCCTTGCCCACTCTGCCCCGACCCCCCTGCTCCACACCCAGGAGCGTGACAGGGAAAGTATTTGACTCTATTTATAAACAAGTGATGGCTCCGTGTCTAAACGATGGGGAGTTGCCATGGCAAAGAGCAAAGACAAAGAGGAAAAGGGAAAGAAAAGACCAGAAGTGGTGAGAAATGGAAGGAGGGAAGAGAAGGGAGCCTCAGGGATGTCATCTGTGGTCTGAGGAACTGGGAAGGGTCTGGGGAGGTGAGTAAGGGCTGGGCAGCACCCCCCAGGAGCTGCTGGTGGCTGAGTAGGTGCACTGGGGCAGTGAATTACCTGTTTCCCCCCACACTGGCAGGTACTCATCCTGCTGGATGTCCAGCATGATCTCCAGGCCGTTGCCAGTGCCCCCCTTCATGGTGATGAGCCGGGGCTTCCCATCCTGCCCCGCATTGAAGGTGTAGCACTTCCCATAGCGGGTAAAGACCTGCAGGAGAGGACACGGGGCTGAGGCTGAGGCCCTTCTGTGTGCAGCCACAGCACAGAGCCAGGAGAGCGTCCCCAGCCCCAAAACTCAGCCATCCCAGCTTGGGCATGGTCCCAGGCTTCTGACACACAGCATCTCTCAGTGTTGGAACTGCCCATCTTGGCCCTGGTGGAGGAGATGTTCCCACAGGAATGGACTCAGAAGGGACGCTGCAGATTTACAGAGAGCCCACGGCAGCTGTGGCTCCCCAAGGTGGTGGCACTCAGCCTGATGCCCTTCTCCAAGCCCTCCTCCAACCCTGCAGAGGATGGGGCTGGACAGGATCCTGGACGCCCCCATCCCTGCTCAGCTGTTCCAGCTCTCACCTCAGGCAGTCAGCATGGCCCCAAAACCATGGAGCTGCTGCCAGCCTGGACAAGGGACATGTGAGGGCAGTGGGCTCGCACCACATGGTGCCCCACGAGCCCTGATGGCACCAGGATGGAGGTGCCAGGCACTTCCTCAGCAAGCACAGCCCCGGGGATACGCTCCATGTCCTACCAGAGCATCTCCACAGCCGGTGCCGTCCCCAGCTCTGGCAGATGGGGCTGAAATATCAGCCTGTCCCTGAGCAAGCTCCAAGGGCAGCATCACCTGCCTGATCTGGCACCAATCAGTGCCGGAGCTGCTCCCCGTGCCGGGCTACCCTGGGGCTACTCACCGGCACAAAGTCCCCGGGGCCGCAGCGCTGGCCGCGGTAGCTGCAGCTCAGCAGCATGTCCTCCAGCTGGTGACAAGTGCGGTTAAAAAACCCGTACAAATTTAGGGGCTCGTCCTCCTCCCAGGGGCCGGGCTGGGCTGGGATGAAGCCCAGCTCCATCCCAGGCTCATAGTCGACCAGAGGGGCCAGGTAGAGCAAGTCCTCGTGGCTGAGCTGCGAGAGCCGCACACGGTTGATGTTGCAGAAGGTGATGGCGGGGAAGGTCATCTCGGGGCTGTCCTCCTCGCTGAGCAGCGTGACGTGGTGGTACTCCAGGTAGTAGGCAATACGGTCGGCCACCTGGTAGAGGAAGACGGAGAGGGAGAGGAGGAATGCCAGCGCCCACAGCGCCTGCCGGGCGCCCAGGCTGCCTTCCACAAAGATGTGGCTCAGCCCATGCAGGGTGCAGCTGCTGGCAAAGGCCACGAAGTCCGTGGCTGCTCCTGCATCCTCCTCGTCCTCTTCATCCTCCTCCTGCCCATACAGGAACTCGTCTGCTTCATCTTCTCCTTTCGCAGCGGCTGCAGCATCTTCTGGTGCTTCCTCACTGGAGAAGGAGATGGTGCAGAATATCTGGAGAGGCATTGCCCAGCCTGGGGGTCCCAGCTGTGGAGGTCCTGGCTCTGGTGTGGGGGTCTTGGCCCGTGCCCTGCCCCAGCCTGGGGTCTTCAGTCAGTTCCTCGGTGGAGAGGGGCTGGGGAGAGCAGGGGAGGGGGAAGGGGCAAGTTCAGAGAGGAGAAATGGAGAAGGGAAAAACGGAGTGAAGCGAGAGGGAGCGAGGGAGAGGAGCAGAGGGATGCTCAGAGGGGCCGGAGTGAGGAGGGTATATCAGGAGCAGGAGGGGAGGAGGAGCGAGGGGCGGTTCCGCGGGCTCCCCAGGCCCCTCGGGACCGGCTGGCTCCGGCTGACGGGACGGAGGAGACATCTCCGGCTCCGGAAGCGCCGTGGGAGCTCCCAGTGCTGCCTAGGGCCCGAGGGGCTGCCAGGCCGGGGGCACACGGTGTGTGCCGGTGTGCAGGTACCCGGTGCTGCATCCCCATGCCGTGCCCTCCATCCTTGCGTGGTCTGGCCCTGGCAGCCCAAGCGGCTGCTCCAGCCAGGCCCTCCCTGCTGGGTTCCCGGCTGTCTCCAGAGCCGCCGTATGCCAGGCTCTCTGCACTCATCCCCAGGGCAGCTGGAGCCAGAGGTTTTCCCAAAATGCCCGTGACACTGTCCTGGTTCGGTGGTGGTCCAGGTGGGGGGAAGGATGCTGTGGTGTCCTCAGGCTCCTACGATGCTCCTCCCACCCTGGCAGTGCCCATCCCTGCAGGCTCATCCCCCTGTGCCACAGGGCACCGGCGTGTGCATGTGAGAATCCAGCAAATCAAACATTTCCAGTGGTGTGAGGTCTGTCCTCCTCCCAGCAGGGCTGGTCTTGGCAGGATTTGGGTGCTGTCCAGGCAATGAGTCCTTCTGCAGAGCCCAGTCAGTGCTGGGTACGTCACCTCATGCTTTGGATCCCAGTGGGGCACAGGGAGCCCCCTCTTCCCTCAAGGAATGGCCTCCAGGCCTTGTGCTGCTGAACCAGCCAGGCTGGGGTGTCCCAGGGAGCAGCTCTGGTGCAGGACACTGGGATGGAACTGCCAGGAGCGCAGGCGTCTCCTCTCTGCACAGTGCAGCCCCTTCTCGGTTTGCTGTTTTCCTGTATTCAGCACTTCATAAAAGCATCCAGAGACCACAGAGCAATCTCCAGCCCCATCCCGGCACCAGGGGAGAATCTAAATCCGGCAGCACTTGGATGTGCAGGGGCTGGATGGGAGCTTTGGGCTGGTGCCTGGGTGGGAGAAGCTCACCCCAAGCCCTCAGTTCAGCTGCTGCATCTCCTTCCCTGCAGGGTTCCTGGACCCTGAGCACATCCCGGCGCACAGTGGACACCACAAACTGGGAGAACAAATCCACCAGGAACTCAGTAAAAATCTGATCTGATACCAGCACAATTATCTGAGATTCCTGGGCAGGTGGTGCCAGTGGAACGTGCTAGGGATCCCTGCCAGGGGCAGTGATCCATGATGTGACAGTGGGGTGTCCTGTCCTGAGGCTCTCTGAGCTCAATATTCCCTTCAATCGGGCCCTTGTGAAAGAGGGACGCTGCCAGATGCCACTTGGGGACCTGGGAGAGTGGATGACCTTGGGGATGAGAACCAGAGCCATGGGATGAAATTTCATCAGGCCAAGATCAAGGTTACATCCTTTGGGAGCATCCTAGAGAATCTGACAGGAAATCTCTTCCTAGAAAAGAGTCAGGAAGATGGATTGGGTGGCTGGGAGCCACCAGGACATGGGGCCAGGTCTCAGGTGCCCTGTGTCTTTGGTGGGGATGAGCTGCAGCTGCAGGGCAGGGCTGTAACAGCATCAGGAGGTGGTTTGGAAGAGTTGGGCTAGCTCAGCCCTGTGGGAGCAGGCTGGGAAGATGCTGGGCTGATCCCACACAGGCTGGCTCAGAGGATGCTCAGGACAGGGAGGAGCAGGCAGGAGCTCTCCGGGTTTGGGCTGGGATTTCTGTTGCTCACAGCTCTGGCACTGGGTTCCTGTGCCATGGCTGTTGAGGGCAGAGGAGAAGGGAAACAGAATTAAGGAATTGCAGGTTGAGGGGGTTGTGGAGCCCCGGCAGGGCTCGGACAGGTGAGCAGTGCTGCCCGCGGCCGTCAGCCAGTCCCTGATGGTGCGAGCGAGGGGCGGACCCGCTACATCGGCGCGGGGAGGTTTAATGTGTCTTCTTGGGAGCGATTGCAGCAGGGAGAGAGAGAGAAAGATGCTGTAATGAAAACATTCCATCATCGACTGGGGCCATTAACCTGCTTCGCTCGGCTTAAACAGCTCGCGGGGTGCGCCGGGGCTGGTTCCCAGCAGCAGGGCCCGGCTCCGGTTACCGCCACCCGTCCCAGCGCCGACACCCGAGCCGGGGTGAAGGTGACCGGGGACAGCCGCAGCCCGGAGCGCGGTGGCACCGGCGCCAAGGGGAGCGCGCCCTGACCCCCACATTGGGGACAAAGTGCGGCCGTGTGTTGCAGGCAGGGGGGTGCCCTCCTGGTTTGTGCAACTTTGGAGATGCTGGAGGAGTCCTTGGGCTCGTTCCAACTCCTCCCTCGCCGGGAGTTATTTTTACCCTCTCTCAGGTAAAGCTTTGGCGGGGGCGAGGGACGGGGGATGCTATAATTAGCCGTGACATCAGCCCCTGTGGCGGGTGCTGGGGTGATGCCGCCACACCCGAGCCGGCGCTGGGACCGGGGATGCTCCGTGCCCTCCTCCCCGCCCCAGTGAGAGGTGTGAGATGGGAGGAGATGGGTTTTTCCTGCCTCCAGCACCGTGTTTGGCCACTGTCCCGAGGCGGTTCGGCCCCGCTCGCTGCTCTGCAGCTCCTCACGGGCCTGGGAAAGGAGGTTTCCCGGAGCGGGGGAGCACGGAGGCGGCGGGGGGGAAGCGGGAGCAGGATTTGACGGCAGCAACAGCACATTTCACAGCCTGTCACGCTTTAATGGCAGAGGAGATCAAAGCCGGGATGGAGTTATTCATAGAGATAAACCAATCCCCGAGGAGGCGAGGAGAAAACAACATTGCAAGCTCTGTTATCCCAGGTCTCCGAGCCCCGGGGAGGCTGTCGCCAAAAGCGCCCCGGAAGCTGGACCCGCTCGGTTTTGTGATGGGCACTGCCCGTCCCTGCCAAAGACTGGCTGAGCCGAGGATGAGCTGCCCAGGTCGTCCCTGGGGGTGCTCCGGAGCTGACTGCTAGGAAGGGATGGAATGAGGGGTGGGATGAGGCAGCCAAAGAAGCATGTGGGGGTGGACATTTGGGGCAGATGGAGACCCCACAGCTGGGCTGTCCTGCTCCCACCACGCACCCAAGTGTGTGAACCAAAAAGGAGAAAAATGAGGTTTTCCAGTTGTCTTGGCCCAGGGATGTGCTTTGCAGCTCCCAGAGCTGCCAAGATGGTGGTGGAGGCACTGGCAGCGCTGCCTCTGCCGCTCCGGGCAGGATGAGCTGCTCTGGGACAGCTCCAGTGCTGCAGATCCCTCCCTGACCCTGGCGAGAGACAGAGCAGAGGCAGCTAAGCAAGGTGGGATTGCCTGGACAGACGGGATCTGTGCCAGGACTAATCCTGCACCCCTTATCAGATGCTGCCACCTTGCCTCGGCTCGCTCTGCCAGCCAAGCCGGGCGCAGCTTGTGTTATCCGGCCCTTTATCCCCCAGATTAGACGCTTCACAGTGGATTAGCATGTCACATTCTAATGCAGAAAAATTGATGATTAAAAAGGAGTTTTTCCCTCTGTATTATTCCCCACCTCCGCCTCCTCTCCACCCAGTCCCTGCAGGGCCACCAGCCCCAGCTGCAGGCACCGGTGATGCTGTGGTGCTGGGTGATGCCAGAGTCGCATCCCTGGATCAAATGGGATGGGAAACAGGAAGCCGAAGGTGCCTTTTTCACACTGCATCCCAGCTGCTTCAAGTGGCAGGGTCCAGTACTCCAGGTGCCCATGCCATTCCAGCCCCGTGTTCCCAGCTGCAGACTCAGCACCTGCAGCACAGGACTTTAATAAAAAGCACATTATGGTGAGTAATGTGCTAAGTGGACTTCATTAGAGAGCCAGGGCCTCCCTGGATCCCGTTGTTCCATATGATTTCATATCAGATGAGCCTTATCTCCTCTCCAAACGCTTCCATTTAAACTCTGTTAATCTCTCAAAGCTTTCCTGGGCGAGCTCTTCCCAGCCAGCCCTGCTGGGTGTCAGTGCTGCTGCCCCGTGATTGAGGCCACCTGCAGCCACGCTGGCCGGGGTCTCGGGGGACTCAGCCAGGACCCCCCCACAACTCCATGGGCGAGGGTCTCAGGGGGCTCAGGCAGGGCGCCCCGCAGCTCCATGGGCAGTCCATTGTGTCCCTGGAGCCTTGGCAATGATTTGCCGTGACGGCTCCGCAGCCGCCGCATCCTCCTCCCCAGGATCTCTTTACGCTCCTATAATTGAACCTGTTTGTACTGCTGAGAGCTTCACGGTGATTTACCCGCTGGCAATGTCCCTTTGTGCCATGCAGGGGTCACCAGGACTCTGGCAGGACGCGCAGGACGCTGCCGAGGTGTCGCTAATTCCCACGCATCAGGGATTATTCCTGCAGACCCTTATCCCAACGCCTTCCCGTGTTTCCTGCCGATCACGAATCACCCATAAGCAGGTTGCGATTTTTTCTGACATCCTTCACAATTTCTCCAGCAGTTCATGCAGGCAGATTCAAGCCAGTGGTTTTATTGGAGAGGGGAAAAGCCCACGGTGTTCCAGTCTGGTTTTTTTGCTGTGCTCGCTCGCTCTGGCTCCGCACGTATCACGCTTTTCAAATCTAATCTGATCCAAGCAGACCAGTCACACAGCCCTGGCATGTGGTGGCTCTGGAAGGGTCTCCCTGTCCCTGCCAGGAGAGCAGGGGGTTTCAAATCCCTGATAAATCACAGAGTGGGTGGGAACACCCTGCCCCAGCTCTGTCCTTGGGCTGAGAGCCTGGAGGAAAACACACCGAACACTCCATATAGAAAAAACCCTCCAAAAATAAATAATTGGTTATAATATCCAAGTATCAGACTGTATAAATAAATAAGAGCTGGTGAGGAGCTCCTTGAACCCTGGCTGGAGCAGGAATTGCAGCACTGCCTCAGGAGCCCCAGCCAAGCACACAGGTGGCTCTAAACAGCCAGAGAAATGAAACTGAAGCAAAAAGGACATGAGACAGTTAATTTCCTGGTCTCCCTGTGGAGATCTGTGGCTTCAGAGGCTCAGGGGATCTGCCCCCTCCAGCATGGCTTCTCCCCACTTGATATCAGGGAGAGAGGGAAAATGGCACCAGGAGGTTCCTGGGTAAGTCCTTTGGAACCCTCAGAGAGCTCCTTGCTATTGCCCAGCCTGGAGCTGGGAAAAACACCAAAGGGAGGCTGAGGGGAACAGCTTGGAACCCCTCATCTGCTGGTGTTGTCCAGGGCTGTACTTCTAGCCTGTGGATCCCTTGGGACACACGTGCTCTGTCCTCAGCCTTGAAGTCCTCACCTCCATTACAGTTGGATACCACTTGAAAACCTCCTCATCTCCTCCAGCAGCCACAGATGCCATTACAGCTTATTAATAATCATTAATAATTCATTTGTTAATGAGTCTTTATGTGCAAAGGCATTGCAAGAGGAACAGGATTGGCCAGAGGTGAAGCTGAGATGCTCTGAGCTCTTGGCATGACACCTCTGGGTGTGTGCCATGCCTCTGGCTGTGGGGGGCCCCTCCAGGTGTGCAAAGTGTTTTGGGATGTGACATCTCCACATGTGCAAGGTGATTTTTGAGTGTGGGACCCCTCTGGGTGTGTGCAGAGCTTTGGGGGTATGTGACCCCTCCGGGTGTGCACAGGGAGCTGCTGGGGCTGGGCATGGCCCCTGGGTAGAGCGGGGACTAAATTACACCTGAGCCTGAGCTGAGCCTGACCCTGATCCTGCCAGTCCTTCCCCTCCAATCCCACCTGAGGTCCAGGTGCTGGATGTACCATTCACAGCTCTAATGAAGCGACTGTGGGGTGCAGGCACGTGGTGGCCTCTCACCGTGCCACACCAGGGTTGTGTTCTCATTCCACTTGTTCCTGAACCTCTTCTGCCCCATCTTGGCCAAGATCAGCCATGGTGGGCTCAGTGGTGCTGGTCCCACAGCACCGGGGTCGTGCTCTCTCTGTCCTGCCGCAGAGGGAGAGTGAAAAGCAGGCGTCTTCCCACAAGAGTTCCGATCCACCTTCACTGTGGGGTGAGCAAAGCCACAAACAGTGCAGGGCTCCCCTGTTCAGCCTGACCAGGTCTGGAAATACTTGGGTGAAGCTGGGACATGGAGGCAGCTGAGGAACAGCGCCTGAGTGTCTCCGCTCCCTGCCCGAGGGCGAAACAGCTCACGGCTGCTTTCCGGATGATTTGCTTTGAGCAAAATACAGTGATACAGGAAAATCTCCGAGCTGCCGAGCAGATAACAGAGTTGGGGCACTCCCAACCAGCTGCACTTCCCGGGAGAGCCGAGTCACCACCAGCAAACGGCTGCGGTCCCGTGCATGGTGGCTCCTCTGCTCCATCACCTCCGATTATCTCGCTGGGTTTGCTTGATTCGTCTGGAAAACGGGGCAACCTCGGGGGTCAAACCCTGCTGCTGTTCAGCCGCGGAGAGAGCTCGATGTGGGGAAGAACCTGGGCGGAGTCTGCGATGATCCGGGTGAGGATGCTCAGCCGGGCCCCTGGGGACACCACCGGGATGCCCGAAGTGAATCAGTGCTCAGAAACAACGGATACGTGCCAGCAGTTTCCAACGCTTATAAGTTATTTAGGAGCCTGTGTGCCGCTTTAAAAAGTGATTTGCATAAATCACTCGAGTCTTACAAAATTTGTAAATGCACCGGCTCCATTGGGGACCGTGGTGGGATCTGCTGGGGCTTGGAATGCTGCTGGGAACCAGCCCCAAACGAGGATGGGGCTGTCAGGGGCCACTGGCCATGTCTGGTGCCCACATGCTGTCCCCAAGTTGTTTTTCCAGAGCCAGATGGACCCATGCGGTTTGTTTATTAACTGTCAAAAGCTCCAGGAAATGTCTGGGTATCAGTAATTCCCACGACCGGTCTCTCCAGCTGTGTTGGAGCTGCTTCTCACTCCGGCTCCGTGATTATCCACTAACGCTGCACCGTGGGGGAGCTCGGCTCGCCGCGGGGCTCCGGGCTTGTGACTGCGTGAGGGGCCAACGGGGGGCCAGGGCTGGATTTGGGGTCCCTGCAAGGGGCTGGGGCCTGGATCCCAGGGAGTCAGGGAGGGCAGGGGAGCAGCAGCACCCCCCGGCTGAGCACCCTTGAGCGTCTCCTACTGTGCCCATCCCTCCGAGATCCCACGGGTGCTGCAGGACACCCCAGCCCCCACCAGCAGGGCAGGTTTGACCCACACAAGGGGTTTTTTTCAGGGGGAGAAGCTATCATGTCCCCGGGGTGGCAGGAGCAGAGCTCCAACACCCCCCAGCTGGAGCGAGGTGGGCTGCGGGCTCAGCAGGGAGCCCAGGGGTGCAGAGAGGTTTTGGGGATGCAGAGGGGCACACATTGGGGTTTAGCAGAGTCTGGGGGGTGCAGCAGGACCCAGAGGTGTCTAGTGGGGTTCACCAGGGCGCAATGGGGCCAGAAGGAGGGTGAGGAGGCCCAGCAGGGAGCAGTGGGGTGCTGTGGGGAAGAGAATCTGCTCTCCATCACAAGAGATGGGGGGAAGGAGGAGAGTAGGAGTGTGGTTGGGGTTTGCTGGGACTGCTGCAGACCCTTCTCGCTCCCTTCCTGGCTCTGTCTCTGTGCACCCGGTGTTTCCAGGCCAGAGGATGCAGAATCCAATGCAAAAGGCAGCAGCATGATCTCCACGTCAAACTCAATTCTCCCTAGTGCCAGCTCAGCCCTGGAGCCTCATGGAAACGGTCCAGAGGTCTTAATCCTCTCCAGCTCATCCAGGCTGTCCCGTGCACACTGCCCAGGGCTCTGGGCTCAGCCACCGTGCCCCGGAGCAGGGCAGGGAGCCTGGGATGGGGCTCCCCCTGGCATGGGTTCACTGGGTGTGAGAAGAAAAAGCTGCAAATGCACATCGTGCCACCCCGGGCACAGCCACTCCTGTCCCCCCTGGCTGCAGCGACCACCCAAAAGGCGCTTCCCAAGCACGGGGCGCCTTCCCGAGGCTTCATGCCGCCACAATTCCCATCCTGGGGTGTGGAGAGGAAGCTCACCCTCTGCGTTTCTCCTTTTTCCCTGGGATTTCAAGCCCAGAGAGAGGGCTTGTGGGCCTCTCCCTTGCGGGGCGAAGCGCAGATCCCTGTGGATGTGCGAGGCCCGCAGGGAAACTCGCGGTGAGGGGAGGAAGAGCCAGCAGGGAGCCGGGGCGGGTGCCGAGAGCTCCCGCAGGGGAGGCAGGACTCCAGCTCATAAATAATGAAGTAGGAAGAGTGAAACGTTGATCCGTGCTGCTAATGAGGGTGCCAGGGAGCCTGGCCCTAAAACGAGGAGACAGCGAGGGTGAGCCCCCTCCTGTGTGAGGCTCTGGGCACAGCCCTGGGGATTGGGACATCTCAGCCCATGTCCTGAGGGGGGTCAAGACTTGCCCCTCAGCTTTGTGTTTTCCTCTCCAGGCTTTGAGGTCATGCTGGGATTTTGGAGAGGAGATCAGGGCACCTCCCTGTGCATCCTTGTCCCTGTCCGGGGCTGCTGCTCTGGTGGACACCAAACACTGCCCTGGAGCTGGAGGGGCTGTGAAGAGACGGGGCAGAGCTGGCGTGGGCCAATGGTCCCCCCTGGTCTTTTTAGAGGGTTCACTCTCCAGTATGAAATGAGTCTGAGCCTGCTGAGCTCCACCGGAGTGTCCCCGTACCCTGCACACAGCTCGGGGGGGACATGGAGAGGGATGAGCAATGCCAGGACCCCCGATGTGGCTGGTGACGATGTAGGATGAAGGAGGAGGTGGGAAGAGCTCAAATCATCCCAGGATGGGCTTCCCCGCAGCACCCAGCACCAGCCCCCTGTGCCGGGGCACCCTGTCCTGGCTGCAGGTGATGCTGTGAGCTGATCTGGGGGGCGAGACCAGCCCCCAGCCCCACTGGGCTGCTGCACGTGGGTGCTTTAGGGGGCACATAGGCAGTGCCCCCAGCACGGGGGGGTCCCTGCTCCGGTGCCGCTGCTCCCCCAGGCCGGCAGCGCACAGGGGGACCCGGCAGGAGGCGGCTCCTCCTCTGCCTCAACGTCACCCCAGGTATTTGGGCTCCGGCAGCCCCTCGTTTGCATTCGCCGCGGCTGCCCCGAGCCCTCCCTTCTGCCGAGGACAGATGAGGCAGCACCGCGGCACCCGGCGCTGCCACCGCTCCTGTGCCGGCCACCAGCATCGCCCCCCGGCCGGCCCCGGGACCCCCGGCCGGCCCCGGGACCCCCAGCTGGCCCCGGGACTCCCGGCGGGCCCCACGGAGCCCCGGCCGGCCCCACGGAGCCCTGGCTGTCCCCACTGACCTCCAGGCTGTCCCCACTGACCTCCAGGCTGGCCCCACTGACCTCCAGGCTGGCCCCATCACCCCCCTGGTTGTCCCCATCTGCCCCAGGCTGTGAGATCTGGGCAGCCCCAAAGTCCCCCTGGCAGATCCCTCTGGATCAGTGAGAGAACGGGGACAGCCCTGGATGCAAGAGTGTCCCTGGACACTGAAGGCACTTCCCAAAGTGCAGATGGGACCCAGTCCCTGTGAGGGAAGGTGGGGGCTGATGGTGCAAGCCCAGGTGCTGCTCCCCAGAACCCCCAGCCCGGCTGGGGCCACCAGGCCCAGAGCAGCACCGAGCCCGGCTCAGTCCGTGCAGGGAGCAGCAAGGCAGCAGGAATTTGCTGGTGAGACAATCCCCTACGAGCTTCTGAGAGTGCCAAGACCCTATCCTAGCACCAGCACACACAGACCTCCCTGTGCCAGGCTGCAAGAGACTCCAAAGAGCAACAGAGATGTAGCAGAGAGCCGGTTTCCTCTAATCAAATCCATTAAACCATCCCAACCTGCTTCCAAGGAATAATCCAGGCAGGAATAACAAACCAGCTGTGAGTCTGTTTGGCTTTTGCTGGTTGAAGGGGATGCAGAACACAGGGATTTGGAACCCAAGAGATGAAGGGAGGGAGCTGGGATGAAGGTCCCTGAGGATGGTTCGGTGCAGAAAACGCGACCGTGCCCTGGGAAGAGCCGGTGTTGGAAGCGGGCACGGGCTGGAGTTGGCCCTGCTGGCCAGCCCTGCTGGAGGGGATCCAGCCCCCTCCAGGCTGCAACGTGCCTCCATTTAACAAATAAAACGCCTCATGGCTGACAACAGACACCTGCTCGTGGAAAGAGCCCCTAACGGGAATTTAATGCCAATGATTAAAATCACCCGAACTGTGCTGGGACCGGGGTGGCAGCTCCACATACAGCCAGCCATGCTCAGCGTGGGACACGAGGGGGACATCCCTGGGCTGGTGACGGGGATGGGGACCCCGAAGAGTGCAGAGACATGGGCTCCACGCCGGAGCTGCTCGGGAGCAGCCGCCACGGCTGCCGAATTGATTAGGCAGCACCCGAATAGCCAGCACTGTTCCATTCCCAGCTGGATGGGGCCAGGCAGAGCAGGGATAAAGGCTTTATTGTGTGCTGAATCCACCAGCACAAGAACAACCTCCATGGCAGGGCGCAGCACGGAGCCACTGGGACCTGTGTTCCCAAGGGATTCAGCCATACATGCTCTCCCTGCTTCTGCACTGGAGCCTCCTCACCATGGCAGCTTCCAGCCCAGCACAACCCTGCTTTGCAGAGCCCAAATGATCCCAGGAGCTGTGCCCATGTGGGAGCAGCTCACGGAGCTGAACGGAGCCACACGTGCTCCTGGGGACAACCTGGACCTCCAAAACCCAATGGCACCCCCTTAGTGACAGTGCTGCCGGTCCTTTCTGAGCTGGGAGGAGGCAGAAGCAGCTACAGGTGGGCAAACACCCTCCTTGCATGGGGGAAAGGTGGCACTGAGCAGGGCCCACAGGTCACTCACCACTTTGAAGTCTTCGGGGGTGCATTGCTCCCCACGGAAGAAGCAGGACAGCAGCATCTCCCGGATGTCATGGCCAGCCCGGTCATAAAACTCCAGCATGTTGAAAGGTTTGGGCTTGAAGTTTCGGAAGTTGGCCTTGTCCTGTAGGATTTCCAGCTGCTTCTCATCGGCTGTCTGGATGTCTGGGATCTCGTATCTTGGGAGAAAGAGCAGGGAGAGGCTCAGGCCTGGCTGTGGTGGCTGCTCCCACTGGCAAAGGCCACTTGGGGTTCCCAGAAGCGACTCCTGCATGGGCTCAGCACAGCCCCACCTTGCACGTGGCATTTCCAGAGCCCCCAACAGCCCACAGTGGCCCAGAAGCACATGAGAGATGGCAGAAGGATGGATGAGGAGAAGCGGGGCACCTTCCAAACCCATCCCACTTGTCCCACTGCTGGTCCAGTAGCACCAGCCCTGGTTGAGGCCACGCAGCCATCTGTCCTGTGCTTTTGGTGGCATCCTGGTGAGGTGGTGGCCTTGCTGGGACAGGGGCTGAATGGACTGGGTCTCATGCCTGGGGCAGGAGTGGGGCCAGCAGTGAAGCCCCTTGGCATTGGCATGGGCAGGGAGTGCACCAGGCTCTTGACAGTGGCTTGACGGCACCAAGCAGCCCCCACAGCCACGGCTGAGGGGTTCCACAGCCCAAGGTATGGCACCATGCTAGGGTGTGGGTCAGTGGCTTCACCTGCTGGCACCCCTGGCCTCACTGCATGGGACGGCACTCAGACATGGCATTGGAGCCAGGTGTGCTGGATCAGCCCCACAGGAACCCGGGGGGTGGCCCTGGCCTTGCTGCATGTGCTGCACACTGGGGATGGGAGCTGTGTGCACTGGAGCCATCTGGGGCAGCCCAGAGTGGGAGCCACGTGCCCAGGAGCGTCAGCAGGACCTGGTGGCTCTTGGCTGCATCCAGACTAACTGAGATGTCACCTGAGGCCACCTCAAGGCACTGTCACCCACCTGTTATTGAGCAAGGCCAGGAGCTCGCCAGCGTGGTACAGGTCATTCTTGGTCACTCGGCTGAACCGGAACTCGTTGAGGTTGCAGAAGGTGACGGCAGGGAAGGTGAGCCTGGTGGCCGCCACCTCGTCCAGCTTGGTGACGTGGGGGTACAGGAAGTAGTACTGGATGCGGTTGGTGCAGACGAGGGCAAGCAGTGCCAGCGAGCCCAGGAAGCAAAGTGCCCAGACCACGCGCTTCAGCGACAGCCGCTCGTACGAGAAGATGTGCGAGAGCCCGTGCAGGGTGGAGCTACTGGCGAAGGCCTGGATGCTCACCGGTTGCCCACTGTCCACCTCCTCCTCATCCACTTTCAGGTCCATCATGGTCAATGCCAGCAGCCCGAGGTGGCCACTCTGCCAAGAAGGGAGCCCATGGGTGCCTTGTGGGTGCTGTGGGTGCCCAGCCCACAGCAGCCCCGGGCAGGGACGTGCTTGGCAGCGCCTGCGAGGGGCAGATGCTTTGCTGTGCCCTGCTCTTGCCCCCAAGCCTACATATATATATATATATATATATATATATATATATATACACACACAGGCATGCATATATATGTATATATATATATATATATATATATATATATATATATATATACACATAAATACATTTGTTTGGATGCAGTTTCTTACATTTCTCCCCCTCCCACATCCTCCCTGCCCTCCCCATCCCCCGGCAGGACTGGGGTGCTGTGCCCCCCCCCCCCCCCCACCTCATCTCCCCCTCCCCTCCCACCTGCACCGCTCCCCCTCCACCTCCCACAAATGGCACTGTCGCATCGACAAACAGATGAAGGAATTAAGGATGCAAACCTGGAATCAGGGCCGGCGGCCGTGGCTGGAGCTGGGTTGGTGGTGCTGCTGCTGCGCTGTGGGAGCCGGGGCTGGGATGAGCCTCTCGCCGCCGGTTGGGAACACAGGAGCGGGAGATGTGCAGGCACCGGGGGTGCTGAGGCACCGAGCCCGGCAGCGGCGGGTGAACCGGAAAAGAATGGGGGGGGAATAAAAATAGCCTCGTTGGTACCTTGGTGCAAGCGTGGGAGCGGGGATGCGCCGGGGCCTCGCTCAGCGCCGCGCGGGGGGACCGCAGGCGACCATCGCTGGAGAGGAGGCAGCTGCCGTGTGCGAGGAGATAAGAGGAGGAGAAGGAAGGCGAGCAGGAGGCTGCTTCCCTGCCAAACACATGGATACCTCCCCCTGTGGCTATCTGGGAGCTGGTGATTTCTTCAGATGCATAATCCGCATGAAGTCATTGTCTGAGCGCTGGTGGGGCCGGAGGCCGCGGAGGGGTGAGGGGTGCCGCAGGCCGGTGGGCAGCGAGGAGGAGGAGAAGAAGAAGGTGGAGGAGGAGGAGGAGGGAGAGGCGCAGGAGCGGCGCTCCAGCGATTGCAGGCGCTGGCAGGGGCTGTTGGTGCTGCTGCCGTGTGCATGTGGGTAATGTGTGTGTGCGTGTGCGTGTGCCGCTCCCATCCCCCAGCTCCTTCCAGGGATGCTCGGGCTCCTCGCTCCGCCGGAGCCCCTCGGCCCCATCCCACAGCCCTGACCCGTCTCTCCCCTGACGCGGCCTCCCCCGCCCTTCAGGCTTCACCCGTGGTGGCCCCAGCGCCGGGGCAGGTGCTTGGACACCCTGGGGTCCGTTCTTTTGGGGGGCACCGGTAGCTTCCAGCCCTTTTCTGGCCGTGGGGCACATGTGTCCCCGAGCATCCACGCCGGGCTCACGCCATGCAGCCCTGCTCTGCTGCCTGTGGCTGGTGCCTGTCATGCTTGTCACGGTGACAGGGACTGACCCTGCCGGAGGCGCTGGGCCCTTGCCTTGCTCAGGACACGCCGCCCCTTTCCCAGCCCCGTCCTTCTGCCGCTGTCCCCGGGTTGCTCCCGGGGCAGGAGGCACCGCGTGCTCTGCTCCTCCCTGGGGCAGAGCAGAGCAGGGAGGGGTTGCACAGCACTGCCTGGCTCCCCCCCGGTGCCAACACATCTCCCACTGCCTCCAGCTGCACCCCTTGACTGCCCCAAGGAGCGGCGAGCCCTCGTCACCCAAGCTGAGCCCCCGCGGCAGCAGCTCTGGGTGCGGAGGCTGCAGCAGGCACCCGCCCACTGCTCCCAGTAAGGTGGCTGCAGTCAAATGGGAAAGGCTGCTTCAATGTCCTTTACAAGCGCGATGTTGGAAAGGGACAGCCAGACCCCAGGATTGCCATAAGCTGTGTCCCTGCCCAGAGGTGCCTTCCCAGCACAGTGTCCCCACCTGAACCACACAAACGGGAGTGTGGGCACTCAGGGAGACAGCAGAGTGAGGCACACGTACCCTGTCCCCAAAATCCCACGGCTTGGATATGCTTGATTTGGTCCTTTTCCAGAGCATCCTCTCCCCTGCCCGAACAGGAGCCCTGGGTTTTACAGTGGGACCTGCTCGGGAGTACCAAGGAGCAACAGAGCTGAGCGCCAGGGACACCCCCCAAGGCAGTGCCCCTCCCTTGCCAGGCTCAGGGACAACCCTGCTGGAGCTGGGGGACGTGGCTGCGAGGCCGGGAGAGCAGCATTAGCATTCCCAGTTGGCAGCAGCCCTGCCTTTCCCTTCCCGCTCCGTTCTGCAGCCGGCATCGCTCCTTGCCGGGCAGACAGCTGCCTGCTCGATAGCTGTCCCTCCATTAGCATCCTGATGGGAGCCCGGAGAAGGATGTGCTGCTGGGGTAAGGGAGCAGGACATTTACAAAGTGCTCGTGCATCCATCCTCCTTCTCTCCTTCCGGATGAGAAGTCGCTCTCTGCAGTGGTTTTATTGACAGTAAATCCCCCGGCAGTGCGGGCTGGGCAGGGAGGCAGGAGGTCTTGGGCTGGAGCAGGTGAGCATGTGGACCTCATTGTGAGTCCTTGATTTCTAGTGCATAAAAAACCTCAGGGAAGAGCCTCTGCTGCGTCCCCTGGATGGAGAACGTTTCCTGGGGGGGTCTCATGGAGCTGTTGGGGCCCCAAACACCCCAAGACCCTTTTCTACAGGAGCCAGGGAGGAGGAGAGTGGCCAGAGGAAACTTCCTCACCGCTGGCCCTCGTCCAGGGAGAATGCAGCTGCATCCTTGGAATCGAGTGGAGTGTGGGGACGGAGCGTTTCCGTGTTATTTTTTGGGAAAGCCACGTGAGGGTTGTGTTAATTCCTGCTGGGAGAGATGGCGGAACCAGCCGGTGGCTGTGGGATGGGTGAGGAGGTAACAGCCCCAGGTGATAAGTGCAAGACACAAAGGTTCCAAGGGGTGTGTTACTGAGGGGTGGTGGGGTGTGAGTGGCTGTGGTGGAGTCCTCCTGTTAAAAATGGGTGCTCAGAACACGGATTCAGCAACCAGGGCTCCCCTCAGATGTAATTAGAATGAAAAAAATAATTAAGGGAAGGTGCTGCAGAGCTGAGGCTCCCAGCTCAGGCTCCAGCAGACAGGCAGGATCCAGAGGTGTCTTGGGAACACCTCGGGAGTTTGGGCCAAGGGATAATTCAAGGCCTGGGGCTCTTTTCTCACCTTCCCGGCAGAGCTTGTCCCTGCTCCACCATACACACCCCACTTACTGAAACCAGCTCCCATCCTGCTTCTTGGAAGAGCCTCCCCAGGGCAAGTATGGAGAAGTGGTGCTTTTCCATGCTTTTTTGGGGTTGTGCTGTGCTTTTACTCCCTCCGTGGAGGCAGCCCTGGCTTGCAAATTGCTTCTTTACCCGCATCCGCTGCTGTCCAGGAGGCAAATTAATTAATAATGGTCAATTAGTCCTGTGGGTGCTGGAGGTATTGGGCACTGCTGTATCCCTTCCTGGAGCATGAGGCTCTGGGGCTGCCTGGCCCTGCTGTCCAGGACTGTATTTGTGTATTTAAGAGATTTAATTCAGAAGTCACCATTGGCCCCTGGCAAAGCTGCTGGGGCTGCAGAGGCAGCGCTCAGGTGTTCACCCCATCCAGGACAAAACATTCCAAAGGAGAGGGGGGAAAAATTCCATCCCCCTTCAAACGTGGACTGAGTGATGTGTAAAATATCTTCACAGCCAATCTCTGCTAATGGGTTGCAAATTGCATCCATCAGCTCCAGCATTACAGACTGCTTTGAAATTGCTTCCAGGAGCCCATTTGGGGGCCAAATAGTTCCTAGCTTGGGGAAATAACCATCAGCATCATTAGCGACAGTAAATTGTATTAAAATGAGGCACCGTGGGGCCTTATTAGGACTTCTTACAGGTGCCTTTCTCCTTGGTGGGGCAGCTCCAGCATTAGGGACTCTTGCATCTGCACATAATCCTTTAAATGGAAAACACTCCCAAGATCATCCTCTGACTGTTGCCCCAGCACTGCCAAGGCCACCACACTATCCGCAAGCACCACATCTACCAAATCTTAAATCCCTCCAGGAATGGTGCCTCCACTGCTGCTCAGGCCATTCCCTTTGCTTTGTGCTGCTCCTTGAGGCATCAGCTTTGCTCCAGATCTGAATCACGAGCGGCTCCATTGCCTCCACAGAGTTCCTGGTAGAGGTCCAGGGTTTCCTAATTCATGAGCATATCGTTAATTATCTGCTGGAAGCCAAAGCTTCAGCATCTTGGTGAGACTAACGAGGCTATTAACAGAGCTGCTTCTTGCCATGCTGGCTTGGGCTGGCCCCGAGCGTGGTGCCATCCTGGGCGGGTGAGCAAAGGCAGAAACATGCTTTGCATCATATCCTCTGGCACCTGCTTACCTTCTAAACCACATCTGACCATTGCTGAGACCTTTCCAAAGCAAACCACCACGTCTAAATCCTGGGAACAGAGAAGCCAGCACAGCCAGCTTGGTGAATCCGTGGGATTTCTAAATCAAGCGCATCCACGTGGTGGCAGCTGGGGAAGGGTCACAGCCAGCCTGGGTGGAGGATCGAGCTGCAACGCCTGGAGCTGCTGCTCCCAGAAGTTCCCCCGGGGTTATCCTGAATGAAAACAAGTGTTTAAACCCAGCAGTGGCTGGTCCAAGGCGCTGGGTCAGCGGGCCCCGTGAGCGGTGTCTCTGGGTGATTTATGCCGTGTTGTGCCGTGCTCTCGCTTGCACCCGCTTGGCTCTCCCGGCGTGAGGAGCAGCCAGTCCATTAAACACTGAGTCATCCTCAGCAGCATTTAATTTTGTGAGGGGCAGCAGTTTGGATAATTAAAGACCTCCATCGCCAATGCCAGAGGCTGTGGAGAGCAGGGCTGATGGAGAAGGCGAGGACACCCGGCAGCACAGGTTAACCCACCACAGAGGAAGTTCAGCTCTCTCTCCCTCCCTCCTCTCTCCCCCTCTTTTTGGGGTGGGTTTTAACCTTTTCCTGCCTCACACAAGGGCTTCCTTAGTCAGGTGAGCGTGATGATGCTTTGTGCTATTTCTGCCTGGATTAACCACGTCCTGATGGGATCTCCCATGGGCAGGTCTGCTATCTGGAGGCCTTGGCTTATTAAAAGGACAAGCTGTTCAGGGAGCTGGTAATAAAGCCATGAAAGCTTTTACGAACCAGAGTCGAAGGCACTAATATCGCTGTGCTCTGCGTGGGTGAGAAATTAGACAAGAGTTCCTCCGTGCTGATGGGGTTTTTTTCTCCCCCTATTCATCTTTCTCAACAATTATCTTTTATTTTGATATCTTGCTATTTAAACTTTCAGAACTGTGCTTGGGATGAAAAGGAGGTTGAACTGCTTGCAGTGCAGGGTGGAGGAACAGAGCCACGGGGAAGGTGGTTTGGGCTCTCCTGGGGTTTTGGGAGCAGGAACCATCCCCAAGAGCCAGGCAGCAAACTCCCTGGGGGTGGTATCCTGTGGGAGGGCAGGAACACCTCCTCACCAACAGCCTGAGCAAGAGCCATAGCGCTGTCTGTGTTGCACCAACATTGCACACCTGGGGCTGGATGGCTGGGAATTCCTCTTCCTGATGCTCATCTCTCTTGCATCTGGGTGCCCCTCACCTGCTTTGGGGCTGAGTGTGTTTTTTGCAACCCCTTCAGGGTTGTTTCTACTCTTTTTCCATCCCAGAATCGCGCAATCAATCAGCTGCATCTTTCCGGAATTGTGGACAGCACCTTAAAAATCAAAGGCAGATGGAAACCCTGTGGAAAATCACTGAGATGGGTGCGTGGCTTCATTAGATCGAGCAATAAGCATGAGGCAATGCAAAACCACTGGCTCCTGCTCAACCACTGTCCTAAACACTTCCTCTGTGCACTAATTCCCCCTTGGGTGGCTCCTGCCGTCCCCACTTGTTTCACCCAGTGTCCAGAGAAAGTGTTCCCTGGGACATACAGAGCTGTTGCCCTGGACTGAAGGGGCTGAAGATGCTCAGGCTCGATGGGACCTGAATGTGGAAGTGTGGGGCAGAGATCAACAAACTCATTCCACAGGACGCTGGGTCAAGCAGGGATCTGTGTGTTTGCCAGCGGTCTTGCCAGTGCTGCCCAAGGTCATCCCTCCTGGCTCCTTGCTCTCTTCCTGCTCTGATATCTGTATCAGAAGTTGGTTTGGAGCTAGCTGAGCAGAAATGCCCCTGTTGGGCCATGTTGGTGTTCCCAGAGCTAAGTCCAAAGGCACCTTGCTGAAGGCCCAGGCCAGGAGCAGGTCATGGCACTCAGGTGTGTGTGCATAGGTGAGATCCTGTGTGTGGCACAGGACGACAGGAACCCCCAGCCCCTCCCTGGGTGTGGATCCAGCCCGTTCCCCCATTCTGCCCCACTCGTCCCACACCATTTCTCCACCCGTGTTGCCCTGGCTTTGCTGGTGGTTGTTTGTCCTCTTGTCCTTGTCACTCCCTTAGACTCTATATGGATCACTTTGTCTTTTATTCCCTCTGACACTGGTTGTGGTCACAACAAAACTCATCTCATTACGGAAATGCTGAGGGTAGCTGGAAGGAGAAATGGATCCCTCCATCTGGGAAGTGCCAGGTCGGCTGCAGAGCAGGGTTGGAGGAGGCAGCTCGTGTGTCTTGGGTGTGCCAAAGCCACTCCAGCAGCTCGGGGGTGTGGAAGCCAAAGGGTTAACGCTGCCGGCATCCTCAAACTGCACCGATGGGAGCAGGAGCCTCTCCATCTCTGAAAGCTGGCAAACAAATTAAAGCAATGTTGCAACTAATGCGTTTCTTTGCAGCAGAGAGGAGGGGAAGAGCGGCTCAAAGGCTGCGGAGACAAAGGCGGTGCAGATGGGTGCTGGGGGACCCGCGAGCGCCACGTGCGCCGCTCCCAGCTCAGCTCAGATTTGCTGCCACGGCTCCATGACAGCAACTGGAATAACCTGGGAAGGATTTATGAGAACCGCGGCAGGGCCAAAGGGGGAGCCTGCCTGGAAAGGGCTGGAGCTGGGAATTACTGTGGTGTTGATGCTTCTCAGTGCTCGTGTCCCATTTCTGCAGGAGGGATTGTGTGGCGCAGGGGGGGAATGTGGCCCTGGATGCTCCCGGCACAGAGATCAGCGCATCTTCCTCCCAGCAGCCACCCGATACTCGGCAGTCCAGCATGTCCCACTTGGCTTTCTGGGCTTTTATTTGCATCGAAGAGAAATTAAACAGAGAGATGCAAATCCCCTTAAACAATTTTTAACGAAGCTGATGGCGCCGGCGGAGCCGGCTCTAGGGCTGGTGGGTGCCCAGGGGGACAAGGCTGGCTGGCAGAGTTTGGTGTGTGGTGAAAGGGCTGGGGGAGTTGGGTAGCTGGACCCACAGCCATTGTCCAGGGGCTGCTGCTGCCCTCCAGCATGGCCTTGTCCTTGTCCCCTGTCAGAAGAAATGACACATTTCTCTGGAAGGAGGGGCTTTGTCCCCTCCCGCAGCAGCCAGGCCCATGCAAGGAGCAGATGGAGCCCATCTTGAACATGCAGTCTCAGCAAAAGAAAAGCCAATAATCAAGTTAATTACAGCCGTTATGTGATCACTGGGGATTCCCAGGGGATGCTGGCAATGGAGCAGCCCTTTGCTCGCCATCTGCAGCCAGCGGAGCCGGGGCACCCGGCTGGGGGCTGAGCTGCCCTCCCTGGGGATGGCTCGTGCACAAATCCCCTCGACTGACAGGCTTGGAGCTCTGTGGTTATGGGGGCTCTATCCATCCCTTCCCCTATGTTTTTCCCAGCTGTGTCTCCTGGGGCAGATGCACAGGGTGGCTGGAAGTGCTGAGGAGTGTCTGCTCTCCCCAAGAGCTGCGCCTCTGACTGTGCAAAACGTGACTATCCCGAGGGCAGAGCATGGTCTGCCCTTGTCTCACAGCTGAGAGAAACTAGGAGAGAAAGTGCAGCAGCTCCTCGGTTTAAAAGTGAATTTTAACGAGGCTTGAAAGACCACAGACCCATTACCTGGAGCCTCTGGGGCGGGTCTGCCCTGTCCCCCAGCCGTGCAATGTCTGATCAGGGACACAAGAGACTTTCCAGAGGAAATGCCTGCCCGGAGGCAGCGCTCAGCTCAGGCAGCCTGAGGATGTGGATGTGCTGGTTTGCCCTCTTGGTGCTTCTGCTCTGCTCCCCTTCAGCTGAGCTAATAAAGTTTGGACTCATTAAATCCACAAATGGTTTCAAAGTCGATTGCCCTGGGCTGGCTCGAAGCTCCCGCCCACCCCTCCCCTCGCCGTTCTGCCGAGGAGATAAGGGTGACAGTGGCTTTAATTCCTCACTTATGCATCGACTGCCAATTCTCCTGTCCACTCACCCTTGATAAATATTGCACAAAGATTTGGCGGCCAGCATGCCAGAGATAAAGGTCCAGTCCCACCAGATCTCCTTCCTCTGTGCCTTTTGTCTCGTTATGTGTCCAATTTGTTGAACAACCCACCTGCTGCAAGAGGCTCTTCCCATCCCTGCTGCTGCCCCAGATTATTGCTAAACCTCTGCGTGAGCCTCCAGCCTGGGCTGGGAGCTGAGGCCTGGGGAAAGGCGCTGTCATTTCCAGGCCTTGAGCTGTCATTGATCAGGGATCAATAGCGGAGCTGCCTTGGCTCAGCTCTCCAGGCCTGGCAGGATCCTCGTTGCTGGCGTCATGTTGGGACTGAGGTGCTGCCGTGTCATCTGTGAGCCCCTCCCTGGGAGCAGAGCCCAAACCAGGATTTGGGGATGCTCCTGTGCAGCAAACCTACAAAAGAGAGTGTGCCAGGGTTCTGGCAAGGTTTAGCCTTGCTAAAAAATCTCTTTGTACACGGGAGCTGGGTGAGCACGGTGTGGGGCTGCTGTTGGGGCCGTGCCACTGGGAGCTGTGTCACTGTGCTGTGTCTTTGCTGGAAGTGCCTGCCCCAGCTCAGAAACCCTCGAGGGGCTGAAAGCTGCTATCGGGGGTGCATAAATATCTTAGGGAGATGTGGCACCGATGGAGCTGCTCAGGGCATGGGGTCATGGCACGGGGAAGGTGCCCAGTACTGCTGTCTCTGCAGGACCATGCAGACAACAGCAATGATGCTGCAGCTCCTGCCCAAGCCTCAGATTTCAGGGCTGCTGGAGGTGAGGGCACAGGCAGGGGCCATTGATTGGGGTAGAGAGGGAGAAACAGGAGGGAAGGTCTCAAAGAAACCTGCATATGAGTGTAGATCTGGTTGGTGGCATGCTAGAGCTGATATCCCCCCTTTGCGCCGTCATTCTGAGTGTTGTCTCCCTTATGAGAAGCTCAAATTAAAGAAGAGACGAGTGTTGCTGAGGTCTGGATGTCTTTGAGCTCAATGTGGCACATAAGTCTGTTATTCCTGCTGGAAGAGCAGCTGTCCCAGGCAGCTCCAGGTGCTATTTAGCTTCCAGGTCTCTGGACTCTGCAGTTTGGCAGTGGCCCTGACAACATGCCTTGATCACTATCGTTTCTAAATCCATGAGAAATGTCATCTGAAGTGCAACAAATAATGGTCTGATTATCTGCTGGATCCTAATGCTACTCCCTGGAGATAACAAGCTGCAATTTTCCCCCTGGGCCATACAATAATCGCCCCAATTACTCCCAAGCAGTGGTTATTAAACTCATAGCACCGCTTTGGTTTACAAAGCAAAAATCATTAAGCAGGTGTGTCTGTGTGTGTGTGTGTGTGTGTGTGTGTGTGTGTGTGTGTGTGTGTGTTTGTTTGCTGTTTGGCTGGGAGTGACTGAGGTTGTTCTTGTTTTGTTCTGGGAGAGGAACTCCTGGTGGCTGTGGAAACCTCCACGGCTTTCCCTCTCTGTGTGGCACAGTTCTGTCAAGAGCCTCTGGATGATTGACCAAATAAAATGTAGCTGGTGTCTGTTAATGCTGGGGCAGGTATCCCAGAGGATGTAACCTCTATCCAAGTGTAACGTGGAGGGATTTAGGGAGATAGCGTGGTTAGCACAGCTGGGATGTGATGGGCATCTCAAACACAGCCCGGCCCTGGCAGGAGCGGGCGTGTTGCTGTGCCTTCGATGGATTGCAGGTGGGAACTGCAGGGTGACACGAGTGTCCCATGCCAGCACAGGTGTCTCCCACAGCTCCATCAGCCTCCAGGCAGAGGGCACAAGGTCCCCTTACCTTTGTACCAACAAGACCCATGCTGTCAATGAGGTTTGATGTGTCTCTGATGGCTTGGATGGACATGGAGCTTCCAGCTGCTGAGGGAGGAGAACAGAGCGAGCAGAGGGGGGGAAGGATGACCAGGACGAGGCAGGCAGGCTGGTGAATTATGCATGACTCCAGGAGGGGAGCGTTATCTGCACGGACAAAGGCCTGTGCCAGCAGCCCGGCTCCGCTGTACCTGTGCCTTCCTTCGCCCGTGCTTTATCTCCGCTCCCAGCTTGTAATTCAGCCCAAATATCAGAGGAAGCTGGAAGATTAATTTTCTCTGTTTGCATGGCAAAGTAGAGGGGACACACTCTCACTCCCGACTCCCAGCTGTTTAATCCTCCACCAAGGCCTGCCGAAGGAAAAGGCAAAAATTTATCAGTGTTGGCAAGTCGCTGGTGTGGGGAGGGGTGCTGGAGCCCGAGGCCCCCCATCAGCAGGTCGTGAGCACTCACAGCAGGCTTCATGTGTGGGTAAGGTTTGGGGGGCACTAAGAAAATGCAAACCTTTTCCTGCTCCCAGCACTTGTGTCCAGAGGAGGCTGTGGGCTTGGGAGAGCCGGATTCAGTGAGTCCCTCCGGTGTGGGAGTGTTCACGGCTGTGAGTTGCTCAAATATTTAAGAGATGACAACTGTATTAATACAAAAACTAGATAAAGATCCCTTGAGTTTAAAGACAGAACCATCAGCTCAGGTCTTATTTTCCAGCCCTCTCCCTTAGCTTATTCCCTGGCTTAAATGAAATCATAAATATCGGCCCACAAAGGTCCTTTGTCACCGCACGCAGCTCCCGGCGACAAGAGGTCATTCATTAAAAGCCAGATGAAGGCAATAGAGACTCCCTTTGTTTCTTAAGGAGTTCAGTATAAGGCCAAGGCTTCTCTGCTGGCATTAATGCACCGGTGGGTTTGGCTCATCCCATCCAAGTGATCTTCACCCCAAAGCTGATGAAAGAAATATCCCAGGTTCTCTCAGGTGGGACATCACAGATGAACCTGGTTTGTTGTTGGACTGATGGCAAAACCAGAACCCCTTTTTCCCCCTCCTCACAGGCCCCATGGGCTCATCATCCCCCTTCTCACAGACCCCATGGGCTCCTT